>CAOKZL010000262.1:600000-804610 GCA_948472985.1 Iguana delicatissima | reverse complement strand
CTAACAGCATAGAAACAAAAATTGGATTTTTCCATTCTGTGTAATATATGTACTAGAAGGGCAATTTCAGCAAATGTACCTGGCAGGAGAGCAGAGAAAGTAATTCTGGTTGTGATCAGAGACAGTGTACACAATGACAAGCTACAGACTACAGTACAGTTATGATTTTGTGATGACACCTAAAAAGAGTTGACTAAATCCTAGTTACAGAAGTATCGTAGCACAATCCAATGAATTTTTACTCAGAAATAAATCCCAATGAGTTCTGTGGCACTTGTGCCCTTATAACTGGGTGGGCAACTGGGTGGGGACCAGGAGCCTATTTTCCCCCAGACTCCCACTGCAGACTGTACTCCCCACAGCAGCCCCCAATACATTGCCATTTTGAGAGGGACTGCAGAGGAAAACAGATGTCTGGATGCAAAGCCACCACGGTACGGCCATGTGAACACTGGACTACAACCCTTGGAGACAGGATTTGATTCCCCGCTGGGCCATGGAAACCCACTTGGTGACCTTGGGCACATCACACACTCTCTATCCCAGAAAACCCCAAGATAGGTTTGCTTTAGGGTCAACATCAGTCAGAAATAATATGAAGTCATGCACCAATAATTTGAGGTTCTGAGGTGCTTGAGGGGAACTCCCTTCCCTGCTTTCTGTCCACCAGCAAGTAAGGGCCGCTTTGATTTAGGGAAGCGTTGGGTTTTTAGTCTGTTGCAGCAAATGGAGCTTTTAACGGGAAGTTTTGTGTTTCCATTTCAGACCCTTTCTTTAAAAAATCCAGCATCTCAGTGAACGGGCTTCTTTTCTCTCTGTGGAGTATGAGCTCCTACCATTTGCAGAATTCTAACGCTACCTGAAGAGTTGGTCGCAGTTCTCTCAATTGTGTGTCGAGTAAGGTCCACAATCCTGTCCACCTGGAACATCTTGAGGTCTTCCTCGTCCAAGGCGATGTCTCCTAAAAAGGCAGCTGGAAAACAGGAGGAGAAGGTATGAGGAAGGAGTTCAGTTTTGACTTCATTGTTTAGTCTCTAAAGGAATGTTTTTCCAAGGAATAGGAGAGAAGGGCGCATTCACTCCTGCATACATCCTCTCTGTAAAGAATAACAAGGTTACTTGCATATGGTGAAGGAAAAGAGGCTGCATGAAACAAGGGACCACTAAGGTCATTTCTGCACTACATGGTTATAGTGCTATTACCCCACTTTCAACATCCTATGGAATCTTGGAGTTTGCAGTTTCGAGAGGGGCGAAAGGCCAGAGGCCCCTCCCGAAATGGCAAACCCCAGGATTCCACAGGATGTTGAAAGTGGAGTAATAGCGCTATAACAATGTAGTGCAGAAAGGCGCTAAGTTACATGAGCAATAACTTATCAAGGTTCTACACATTTTGAATTGGAGCATTTGATGCAATATCACCAAGGATTCTCTAAAGTGAAACACTGGAGTTTCAAAACCAGTTTCTAACTTGCATCATAAGACGCTGCAATCATGAGTTCAGTCTGCAAGCACTGTTGGCTTATTGCATTAGAAATGGGAAGAAAGTTGAAAAGCAGTTTGCCTATCCCTTAAACTGGAAGTTTTTCTTAATGAGTACCTTGTTGTACACAGGCCATTTGTGTAAGGGAAAGGCAGTGATTATTCTGTGAACAGTACAGAAGATCTAATGACTGGGACAGGCATAATCAGATCTCCTGTTTTTACTTCCTTTAGTCAGAGATCACGACAGGGAAGCTGGGTTGGATCAGGAAGAGGATGTGGGAAGGAGAGCTCTTTACACACCTGAATTCCCCACCCCATCATGTACTGTACTCTTAGGGGACATCATGACAAGCATTCTGCTCTAGAAGCATTTATATCTGGGACATATTCAAAAGGATTCTGGTACCTTAACAGAAAGAGTCAATTTTATCCCTAAACTACAAGATCAATTAAAAAAGGAAAGCGGTTACATGAAGAATTTCAGGTTCCTTATACACAAAGGATTATCCAGGTCAGATCTAAAGTAATGAGCTAATAATGGCAACATCCTTGCTGGTAATCAGCTTCCTCCCTGTACAGCCCAAAAGTAAAGGACAAGGACAAATACATGCAGGACAAGCACCCATTGCCATCTAAACTGAGGTGTGCCAATAGCAAATGCAGTCTCTGCAATCTGGTCACATCAGGATCCTAGCAAAGCTCCTGATTGTCACAACCTGTTTCTCTTCTTTGGTTGAAGCAGCACCTAATGACTCTCCATGCTGCTTTTGAAATGCCTGTGACAAGTGTATGTATCATTAGGAATGCCACACCAAATAAAACCCCTAATTGTCTTTGTCTTTTTTTGCAGCTGTATCACATTTGTGGCTCAAGACACCCTGTGATCAATCAAGATCTCCAGATCACATTCCTCCTTTGCTGTTTCCAGCTGAACAGTCCCCAGACAATAAAAAAAAACCCCTCAAAAACATTATTAGTGTTTCAGTGCTTGACCTAACACTTCATATAATTCAATTTCATTCCATTTCTATGACACCACTTCATGAAGTCATCTATTTTTGCCTTGCACAATTTCAGGTTCTTTCACTGTATTAATTTTGTCTAAACTCTGTGTTATTCAAAAATTTCATTAACACAATGCTGTGTCTGCATTGTCTTTTTTCTTTTTTAAAAACAAAAACTTTTTTGTATCAATCCTTTGTGATTACATTCTGTTGGGTGAAAAGGCAATAGCAGAAACACAAAAAAAATGAACAAGAAGAACAAGAGGAGAAAAATATCACAAGATGGATGGGGAATGCTGCACCAGGTACATAATGAGCTGTCATGCCCTGGATAACTTGCAATGTACAAATTCCATTCTGAAGTAGACTGTTTATTTGTGACAAGCAAGCAACACAGCACACTTCTTCCAAAGTCTAGCTGAGACTAGAGCATACACGGTGTTCCCAGGTTTTATACCTTCCTATACAAATTCAGGGGTGTAAAGCTGTGATTGGAGGGGATCATCAATTAAACATCACCCCACAACATTCGACAATTCCCAGACTCTCAGTTGTCTAACCTTCTTTCATCCTTGAAGCAGGAACATGTTTCCTGTTGCTTATGTCTAAGCAGTTCCAGTTCTCAGGGCACCATTTGTGTTTTTGTTTTCCTCCTCTCTGATCTACTCTTCCTCTCCCAGATACACAATATCTGGTGCAGTAAAGCAATTGGCCATTTGATCCTTTTGAATACACAAGCAAGCTTCAAACAGGTGCAATGTTGTAATCAACAATTGGCATTTGATACTTGTAATGCTCTATCTAATTCTATCTATGCCTAAGCTGGCTAACCTCTTCCAATATATACTTTATGACGGGAGCCATGCATCCTGACCTCAGGACAAAAGATCGTTCCAAAAGTTACTATGACTTGTAGGGGGATGGTAAGCAAAATTTTTACTGTGGGAATATGTCTGCATTGTCTGTAAAGCTGTTTGCAGAAATGTGAAATAAAACTGGCTGTAAAACAAATCTCTAAGGAACTTCATTATTTTCCTCTTTCCCAGGTGGGTAATATGGAGGCCTCCAGATGTGGTTGGACTTCAGCATCCACCAAACTATGCTAATACAGCTAATGGTGAAGACTGTTGGCCGCTACAACCCACTCATATCCAGAAGGACACACTTTGTATACCATGAGATAGATAATAAAGACCATAGGGGGACAAGAATTCCTATACACCTCTGTAGAATAAACACTATGTCCAGCAGTTCCTCATTATCCTGTTCTGAAATCATCTGTCCAGCTAAAACCAATGGCTACAGTCCCAACTCAGAGAGCCATTTCCATTGGATATCTTGACTGGTGGTATCAAAAACTGTTAAGAAGTCCATAAGGGTCAACAAAGTTGTATCTTGGCACAGTTCATTCTTCTGGTATGCCCATAACAATTTCAGATTTTGGAGATCACTGGAGCCACAGATGTTAACCTATTTAAACTACAACCTCCAGTTTCTCAACTGCCCTATGGATTGACCATAGTTTTTGGAGCTTATTTCCTCAACCTTAAGTGATAGGAAATTGCTCTCCATTTCCCTTCTAATACAGTTGGCCCTCCATCTTTGCTGGGGTTAGAGGAACAGGACCCTTGCAAAAATGGAAAATTGCAAATATCAAAATGTGTGTGTGTGTCTGCGGGAAGCGAGGACTGAGGCACGGTAAGGAGAACAGGCATCCAGGGTCCAAATCAGGTCAAGGAAAGGCGAGAGAAACGGGGTTGATCTGTATGATGGCCCTATACCTCCTCTCTCTCACCCATCTCCTTCTTTGGGTGTGGGAGGGGGCATCAGGAGAGGGTATGTGGTGCTGAGAAATCAGGCTACAAACCGAGAGGGATGGTTTCCCCAGAAAAAAAGCACTTGAGTGGGCAGAGGTTGAAGAAACTTGCAAATAATCAAATCTGCAAAAGTGAAATGTGGAGGGCTGACTGTATGCCATTGCTGCTTTTTCCTTTAGTCTGGCAGATACACAAAAATTCTTGATAACTAAACATTATCCTTGAGCAGCGCAACAAGGAATGCTCGCAAAACATCTCAAGGTTTTAATCTCAAAGGCTGTGATGGATTGGCTTTATTATCAGAAAATAAATGCTAGGACTTGGCTCCACGAATCCAGGGATAATATTTGCTCTCTCCTTTTGGCAGCTTGGCCTTTTTCAAAATCTCCGGTTAGGAAAAGTGGGGAATAAAATGCCTGGTTCAGCTCAGATACACCTTTGAAAGAATGCAAGTTTTCGGTTCCTCTCGTCTCCCGTTATATGAAAAACACGATGCATGAAGGGAAAGCTGCTGCCATGACTGATAGTGCCTGAGCATCGTTCCCCAGCTTACCGGCTCTACTGGCAGCTACAATGTAAGAACATCTGGTTTTCATAAAGACTGCTGCAAGCCTTAGAGATTTTTTTTTTAAAAAAAATTACACAAATTGTTTTAACCTCAAATTTCTTCTGCAAGTTGCCTTTCTAGTACACCCTGCTTTTCTTTCTCGACGCACACACATACAGAGGCTACCGAGCCAATCTGAGCTCATACAGCCAAGGGATATTCAAATAACCCCCCATTCATCTGCTTCCTAAGAATCAAAACCATATGCTCTTGCTGAAGGAAAAGGATAACAAGCCCAGCACCCTTGGAAGGCTCACCTCTCCTTTCCCAGACCAAATTCAAGGCTATACCTCCCTAGTTCTGGGTATCAGGAGACACAGGCTTTCTCTGAAACCTGCACACCCAAATGCTGCACTTAAAAAGAAAGCAATTCTCACTCAAAACTTTTTCTTCTGCATATCTGTAAGGCGTATAGTTTCATTTAAGACCTGAGTTAAGCCTCTATAATTCTCATAGGTCCTTTGAATAAGAGGATGGTAGGATTCAGCACAGAGCTTAGAACTAAGGTGTTACAAATAACTACCTGCAAACAGTCACTTGCAATTCATCCCTTTCCAAATAATGACAGTGAGAGCCGGAATGGCACAGTGGTTTGAATATCAGTTTCCCGTTCAGCCATGAAAACCCACTGAGTGATCATAGCTGCATCGCACTCTCTCAGCCCCCAAAAACCCCACATTACATTTGCCTTGGGGTTGCTTTAAGCCGGAAACGATTTCAAGGCGCACAGCCGCTACAGCAGCTACCTACACCACAACTGTATCTTGCAGGAATTTCTTTATTTCTTTTATTTATTATCCGCCAGCCCACCAGGACTCCTGAGGTAGTGTGCGACGTGGGCAAATATTCAAAACAATAAACAAAAACTTTAAAAACAAATTAAAATACTCTTAAAGAACTTTAAAAGGCAAACTAAAAAGAGTTATGAAAATTAATTTGAAACAATTAAAACAGGTGGAGTGGTTCCGAACGCCAAGAGACGTGCAGAACAGCACCGTTTTAACTGCCTGCTGGAGGCTCAAAAGAGACGGAGCCAGCATCTAATTTTCCTTGACAGGGAATTCCACATGTGCTGCTTGTCAGGCATTCCCACCACCTAGGACCTTTCCGCACTAGGCTGTTATAGCGCTATGAGTCCGCTTTCAACATCCTATGGAATCCTGGGGTTTGCAGTTTCGGGAGGGGCCGGCCGGCCCCTCCCGAAACTGCAAACCCCAGGATTCCATAGGATGTTGAAAGCGGACTCATAGCGCTATAACAGCCTAGTGCGGAAGGAGCCCTAGACTTGCAAGGTGTTGGACATGCAACAGGGCCTCTGCTGAACATCTTAGATTTCAGGTAGGCTCATATGTGAGCAGGCAGTCTTTTCAGTATGCTAGCCCCAGGCTATTTAGGGATTTAAATAGACCAAAACCAGCACCTTGATCATTCCTTTTTCAGTGCAACTGTAACTTCCAGATACTTTATAGATTACGGCATGTGAATATCAGCTGGTTCAAATACTATGCCTTGCGTTCCGTCGAGGGAACAACCAGCTGGACAATGAGTAGGGTGTGCTTCGTACCACAAACCAGCGGTTTACAGCATCTGAAAACAACTTAAAAGGAACTGTATTCGTTACTTTCTGCACTACACTGTTATAGTGCTATGATTCCACTTTCAACTTTCTATGGAATCCTGGGGTTTGCAGTTTAGGGAGGGGTGTTTAGACTTTTCAGCCAGAGAGCTCTGCAAACCCCAGAATTCCACAGGGTGTTGGAAGTGGAACAATAGCACTATAACAGTGTAGTGCAGAAATGGCCTAGGACACGGAGCAATGGCTTCAAACTTCAGGAAGAGAGATTCAATCTAAACATTAGGGAGACCTTCCTGAGGTAAGAGCGGTTTGGCAGTGGAATACGCTGCTGCCTGGGAGCGTGGTGGAGTCTCCTTCTTTGGAGATTTTTAAGCAGAGTCTGGATGGCCATTTGTCAGGAATGCTTTGATGGTATATTCCTGCA
Organism: Iguana delicatissima; assembly: GCA_948472985.1. Lineage (NCBI taxonomy): Eukaryota > Metazoa > Chordata > Lepidosauria > Squamata > Iguanidae > Iguana > Iguana delicatissima. The sequence continues at coordinate 797,697 of CAOKZL010000262.1, read as the reverse complement.
TGGCATGAATATACCATCATTACACGGCCCTTGCGGTCTCTTCCAACTCTTAAGATTCTATGATTCTAATTTTGAGTCCTCAGACAGAAGGTTCAGAAGGTACGTTGGCTTTACAACAAACGGCACATGGGACGGGCTCACTGGGATCGTGTGGTTTTTCAGGATCACGGAGAGTTAGTGCCCTGGCTTGAACCCCCTGCAGTTCTCCTCCGGTAGAGGCAAGGGACTAGGAAATGAGCATCTGAATCTCAGTGCTTGCCAGGTAGTTAAAAAAACCCAAAAAACCTAGAAGTAGCACTGTACAGTCTTGAAATGACTATTGAGAAAAATATCCAGGAAGAAAATGCAAAAACAGGGTTACAGTTGAACATCAAGAAACCAAAACATTGCAGCTGAACGTTACGAAAACAAAAATAAAGACCACAGATGATGATTTATACAATTTTGAAGTGGATGAGGAAGGCACTGAAAACAAACCCTCAAGACCTTGGCTCACTTATAAATCAAAATGGAGACTATAATTAAGAAATCCAAACAAGGCTAATACTTGGAAGGGCAGCTATTGAAGGAGCTACATTAGAGCCTCACGCATACCAAAGTCCACGCCATCAAATCTCTGATTTTTTATGTGCATTTGTGAAAGCTTCCTGTCAGTGAAGAAATCTGACAGGAAGAGATTCAATTCATTTGAAATGTTCTTGGAGATGGTTCCCGGAAACTCCAGCCAGCAAGGCCAGTGTTGTGAGATTCGGGGAGCTGAAGTTTAGCGTCTGGAACCTGGCCCCATTTACTGCCTCAAGAAGTTGTGAGGCAGCCGGATGAGCAAGGAGGCAGTTTGGCAGAATGATGTGGATGGCAAAGGATGGATGCTTAAAGGAATAAACAGATTAAAACATTCTTGGCAAGGCTGTCTGCGTAGCTTAATACCACCCAAGGTGAAACCTCACACCAGACCTTTCACTGGTGATGATGAACATCTGGCCTTAGAAAAAAATGACCCCAAACCTACCCAAAAAAGATCCATAGTAATTCAAACCACCATACCTGTAAGCATTTCTGAAGCTTGGGAAAATGACTTTTAAAGACTACAGCTCTCAGAATCCCCCAACTGTCATGGCCACACTGCTGTATGGGCTGAGCAATTGTGGGAACACACCCCTGAATATGTTTTCTGTAGCAGGGTCAGCTCTGATTGGTACTTGGATGGGAGACCGTGGACAAATACCAGGTGCTGTAGGCTATATTTCAGAGGAAGGAACTAGCTCTGAGTATTCCTTGCCTTAGAAAACCCTATGAAATTCATGAGGTTGCCATAAATCGACAGGTGACTTAAAAGCACACACACACACACGCACACACAGAGTCTAAAAAGTCACTCTTCCAAATTCTGAGCTTTCCCATACTTGTTATTATGTGAGTTCAAGCTGACTCCAACTTATGGCAACTCCATCATAGGTTTTTTTGGGCCAGATTTATTCAGGCGAGGCTGAAAGAGTGTGAATTGCCCATGAACATCTAGTAGGTTTCAAGGCTGAGTGAGAATTTGAACCCTGATCCCCAGAAGTCCTGGTCCAAAACTTAAACACTGGCTCTCACATTCCCATATAGCCATTTACATGCCGGGGGGGGGCATCCAACCTAAAGTGCATCACCATAGGCATAGTCATTCTCTTACAGTCGGCCCTCCACATTTGTGGGATTAGCTTTCCTGGATTTGGTTATATGTGAGTTTCTCCAACTCCTGCTCTTCCCTCCTCAAATGCTTCTTTTCGGGGAATCTTCCTTCTTGGCGGCTTCAATCCAGGCCATGCAGCCCTTTAAGAAACTGCCTCTGGTCCTTCTTCTCCTCCACTAGACTCTGCTTGGGCAGCTAAGAATAGCTCACAGCCGAAATTCTCATCACCACAGACCCTCTCCTGATGCCCCCCAATACACCCAACAAAGAAGAGGGGTGAGAGAGAGAGAGGAAGTATAGGGTCACCATGTTAACCCATCCTTGACCGGGCTTGGACCCTGGATGTCTGTTCTCCCCGCCATTCCTTGGCCCAGTTCCTACAGACACACACATACACACATTTTGATATTTGCAGTTTTTCCACTTTTGTGGGGATCCTGCAGCCCTAATCCTTCTGTCTGTCTTCCTTCCTTCCTCCCTCCCTTCCTTGTTCCTCTTTTTTATAAAAATATTTCTCAAGACAAGAAAAGATGGATAAGGAACTCCATAGCATTCCTGGCATTTGAAGTGTCAACCTAAGAGGTGCAACAGAACGTTTTTCATAACTATTTGCGGACAGGGAGCATCCTCAGCATACCAGTCGATTCTTCATTTGATTTGCCACTTTTAAAAGCCTCGGGTTTGAGGGAGCGGGGCGAAAACAGCCGCTCGCCAAAACTTTGTATGGAGCAAAACGTACAATGGAAATAAAGGCTATGTGGCAAAGCAGCCCTGGAATGCGACACATGAGAATTGTTGGCGCACAGAATGGAAACAACTACAGCGAGTGAGTGAAAGCAGGCAGCAGAAAGAGAGGCCTCTTGGTACCCAGGTTCCAAAATGCATCACTTGCATCGCAATTTCACAGTCATCTGTTGGCAGCGGCACAATGGCCACTCTCAGCACCTCCACGGCCTCTCCACTGTTTTTTTAACCCCGCTAGAGAGGCAGGCAGCACCTCCCTGACAAACCATGGGCCTTTTCCCACTATATTATTATAGTGCTATTATTCCACTTTCAACATCCTATGGAATGGTTTGCAGTTTATGGAGGGGCATTTAGAATCCTCAGCCAGGGAGGTCTTTGGCCTCAGTAAACTACAAATCCCAGAATTCCACAGGACGTTGAAAGTGGAATAATAGCACTATAGTGGTGTAGTGTAGAAAGGTCCTATGTATCTGATCCTTATGTATGGGGGAAATCATACGTCTGACGGATCCAAAGCCACTATACTGGCTGGGGAATTCTGGTTGCTGTAGTCCAAAACTCTGCTTATTAGTTTTACCTTAATTGTTCCATTTCAGCAGCTGTTCATCAGCTTGCACATGTTTTTAAGGAAATTTTAAAAAGCATCTGCAAACCCTTGCCAGCTAATTTTATTACTGTTTATTTTCCCCTCTTTCCCTGAAAATGGTCTGACATGCTTCTTGGACAGCAGTTTTCACAATTACGTACTGAAGACATATGAATCATGCCTCTTGCCTTTCTGATTGAGATGCCCCAAAGTTGGAACGAAAGAACAGGCAGTTGAACAGGATTTGGGTGGGCTTGTCTCCATTTCCCTTGATTAATCTGGGGCAAAATCCACTAGAGAGGTCTTGTGGGAAATCCACTAAAATCAACAGAAGCTATGCAAGGCACTTTGTTGTGTGATGTGTGTCTTCAAGTCATTTTTTACTTCTGGCAGCCCTAAGGCAAACCTATTGGGGTTTTCTTCCTACCAGAAACATATTCTGCCATACTGTGCAATACAATTTGGGCTACTGAGCTGGAAAGAATTTCCCCATTATGTGGAAACTGTCTGGGAAATTTTGCAAGTCTTACCAAGACTGTTTCTTTCAACATTCCTCTGGTCTTTCATCCAAGAACCAGCAAAGAATAGTGGTTTAAGTGCAGGGATTTGAACCCTGAGAGCTACTGTGGTGTAGTGATTTGAGCATTGGGAAGCAATCCTGGAGCCCAGGGCTCAATTCCCTGCTCAGCCATGGAAACCCACGGGTTGACCTTGGGCACATCACATACTCTCAGCCCCAGAAAACCCTTTGATAGGTTTGCCTTAGGGTCACCCTAAATCAGAAATGACTTGAAGGCACACAATTCCAGACTCCGTAGTCCAACACGCAAGCCAAAATGCTCACACCAAAGCACCACATCATGCTTGTTCTCATATTTTTAATACATATTTTAATGTATTGTAACCTTGGGCCAGTCACACTCTCTCAGCCTCAGAGGAAGGCAATGGCAAACTCATTCTGAACAACTCCTACCCCTGCCCCACAAAAGGCTGTGCTGTTTGCTTTAGGGTTGCCATAACGTGGAAACAACCAACCAAACAACAATCCTAACATCAAAAACTCTCAGCAGGGGATACAACCAATAATTGTGTGCTCAGGGCCCACAAGTGTAGTGCAAGGAACAAACTAGCCCACACACTGGAGCTGGGAGAAAATAGGCCACAACTTTGTTGGCTCCAGCAAAAACAGTTAGCTTGTGCACGGGTCTGGATCCTGTTGATAGACGAGACCGAAAACCCAAGTCAGGACTGACTGGAGTCAGGTGTGAGCCACCCGACCCCTTCAGGAGTGCAGGGATGTGGCCACCCAAACCCACTGCGCCTGCCCGCTGCCTCCTGGCAGCTCCCTCCATCCGCAGGACCTGGAGACCCAGGCAAACAGCAGACCTGGATCCAGGACCCATGCCAACTGCCTTACAAGTTGTGGCGATAAAAAGGCAAAGACACAACATAACTGCAACATACAGGATGCAAAAGGAGAAAGGTAAGGCGAAGGTGGGAAGAATGACAAGCAGAGAAGAACTGAGCTCAGGGAGAGGAGAGCCCAGCTAAACAGAGAACGAGTGGACCAGAGGGAAAACTTCCTGAAGCTCTAGCCTGGGTGGAAGCGGCCAATCAATTCAAACCAGCGGGTTTAAACTGATTGGCTGGGAGCTTTCCTCAACTGCACAAAGGTTGCTGGGTGTAAGGCAATCCCCAGCAGCGCCCGGGACGTGGCTGGGGAGCCACGTGGCAGGGCGGCACGGGCCAAACAGCACCGGGAGAAGCTGTGGAGGCAGCAGCAGCAGCAGTAGCAGCTGCAGCAGGGCTGGCCTGAGGCCCAAATGTGTCGCCTGCTAAGTCGGACATAGAAACATAACGCACAGTTAATGCCATAGTTCAGTATCCGGAAAGGCAAGTTAAATGACTGAGACTCAAAAGCCTGGGTAAATCACTAGGGTTTTCATGCTGGTATAAAAGACAATACCGGCACCAGTGGGGCCTCTAGAACAGGGGTGGGAAAAGTCCATCCAGTGACCCCCGAACACCCTTTTGGTGATCTATGATGCCCCTAGCCTATTCTCTGAAGCCCTTGAAACCTCCCAGTTTTTTAAAAAAATCACAGCTTTGGAGCAATTTTTGCTCAAGAACTGTACCAAACATCCCAACACTTTAGAGGGCCTCTCCACACCACACTGTTATTCCACTTTCAACATCCTATGGAATCCTGGAGTTTGTAGTTTAGGGAGAGGGTGTTTAGAATTCTCAGCCAGAAAGCTCAGTAAACTTTGGCCTCAGTAAACTACAAATCTCAGCATTCCACAGGATGTTGAAAGTGGAACAATAGCACTATGACAGTGTAGTGCGGAGTTTGTAGCCAGGGAACTCATAGTTCCTCCAACGCGCTCCTTTTTTTCAGCCATATATCATCCCAAAATGCAGAAGTGGCACTATGTGATTTCAGTACACCTGAATGTACAGGTGTGTGGCCAGGGAAGATGGGGTTTGGAAGGCAAAAAATTGTCCCTCACTGCCCCACTCAGTCGCCCCAATCTAGAAAAAGAGCATTCCAGGGCACTACAACTGAGTCGGCTCTCTCTCGTATTTTCACAGGATATATAAATAGGGGACACCCTCTCTGTGAATCTTCATACTTGGGCAGGCGTATACAGGAAGAGGTGCTCCCTCAGATATCTAGAACTACCTGCTACTATGAGACATGCTTAGGCCTGAGCCCTCTTCAGTTTCACACCAGAAATGTCCACTTTTGACTTCTATGGCTGGCAGGTGACATTGAAGCCAGCTCTGGTACAATAATTCGCCAGGTCTTCTGTCCTTGTTTGGTCAACAGAGCAACAGCTTTGCCAGCTGCAATTCAGGTTCAAGCTCAGGACTTCGAGATCCGACTCTTCTTTTTTTTTGCCAGAATCCATTACCCAACAGTTAGTCAAAAAGGCCACTTTGCCAAGCCCCACCTCATCTTGGCTTCAGCTTCTAGCATCAATGGCAACTGAGCAATTACAGCAATTTGAACTAAAAAAACCCAGCTCCAAGTCTGCGGTCAGAAGCAGTCCCTCGCCCCGCGGGCCAGCTCGGCTTTGACAGTGAGCCTGAGAAACATTTGCATGCACTTAGTTTGGTGGGGCTGCTGCGTGCATGAACCTGCCCCCTTGTTAAAGACACTTCAAAGTATTAGCTGAGCACAGGGAAAAGATAAGCTAAATGGAGGAGGAGGGGGCTGCCTGGTTTCCTGGGCAAAGCCATAGGGAAAGCCGTAGCTGAAAAGCTGCCCTGCTTACGGGGATGAGGAATAGTGAGATTCACAGACAACTGCACCACGAATGACCTCCTGAATAATCTGAAACAAAAGGGATTTGTGGAATTGGAAAGAAACGCAGCCCAGTAAAGTCTGGGTATAGCACGAGCACGTCAGGGGAAAAGCAAAAGAGACCAACAAGCTCAAACTAGCAAAGCAGGGTTAGAAACAACACCTGCAACAGCCCGTACAAAGGCTCAGACAAATGAGCGCCTCTCACCTTATCTGAAGCATCTCAACCCACTCAGGTTATTAACATTGTGGGACTTTTGGCTTTTCAGCTTCAGCTACCCAAAGGCATGAGTCTGAACTTTTCATGCAAACGTTAATCAACTAATAAATTCACTTTTTAAATATCACCATTCCGAGTTCTGTTTCAAATAAACCCACTGGGTGAAAATCTACTCATAGAAAATGTATCCATATTCCATTCTGCTGTGATTTTATTGAAAGCTCCAGTTCTTTCCGTCCTGAATATGAAGAAAGAAGGATGAAATATGCAGATTTCTCCAAATTCTTCAAAGATGAAGTGAAACATAATTTCCCCCATTAGCACTGGCCCAGCTCAATCGCTACAGCTGTTCTCACATGGAAAGGACCGCACCTGCTTGCCATCTTGATATTTTATAAAAAAAAATAGCAAATTTTAATTCAGCACCATGCAAGGGAGTCAGAACTAGACCTATAAGGACTAAATACGGAAGGCTTCAAGGTCTGGATAATCAAATCTTTCTGTTTTAATTTCTCTCAATTTTTAATTTTTTAAAAAAGTTTTTACCCCCATCCTGCAATCAAAGAAATATGCATATTTTGGCAAATTCCAGCCTAAACGGAATCAAAATAAAAATGTTGGTCCTATCAACATAGGCTGAATAACATTAGGTACAGACAACAGCTGCTTATCTTGGGGAATGTGCAATCTCATTTTTGGCAGTAGATGGAGACAATAGGAAGAGGACAAGGAAGGGAAACACGAGGGCAGCAATAAATAGGCAATACCTTTTAAATATATTAGGCAGGTCAAAGATGAATCAACAGTGTGACCATCATCTAGCTGATGTAGCCCTTGCTCTGCTATTTTTGTTCCTTCCTTCAAGTTGTTTCCAACTCACAGTGACCCTAAGGCAAACCTATCACAAGGTTTTCTTTGTTTTGCCTTTGCCGTCCTCTGAGGCTGAGATAGAGTGACTTTGCCCAACATCACGCTGTGGGTTTCCATGGCTGAGCAGGTATTCAAATCTTGGTCTCCAGGGTCATAGTCCAATGTTCAAACTACTGCATCATGCTGGCTCTCCTAAAAGCTTTGCTTGTTTCCACACAATTCTGTTAGCATGAATTAAATAACTATCTGATATACGTGGACTGAGAATCATCCATGACAGTGCAGTGTAGTTTGCATTTAAGGTGATTTTAACTCAAGACAAAGACTAACAACTGAACCTTACACATATTTACTCAGAAACAAAGTCTCTCTGAATTCAAAGCAGCTTACTCCTAAACAGGTGGGCAGAGGACTGGAGGAAGAATTTGAAAAGAAATGGGTAGCACCACATAGATGGAGGGAATTCCAGGCCATGAAGAAAAGCAATGGAGGCACTAAACAAAGCTGACACAGACAGATAGGCAGACAGAGAGACAATAGAAGTCTTCTGGCAACCTAAAGACCATCCCATTTCTTGTGCCTTAAGCCTTCGTGGACTACGGATTACCTCCTCAGATTAATGAAGCGTTATCCTTAGCTGGCAGATACACATGGGTATTAGGTAGGGGAATTGCAAAGAGTAGGGCCAAAAGGCCATGAACTGCAAGAGGTACAGTGCGTGACATTACTACTGGTTGAGAATGGTCACCGTGCTTATCTAGTGTACACAATACAGAGTGTACTTGCAACAAAGCTCTTTTTTTATGTGTTTGCTGCAACAGATCAACAACATTTCCCCCTTGGAGTTTAATAGAACAGATTCAACGGCTAGGGTTAAGGACAGGCTGCACATGCAATTTCTCTGAATAAAAGTAGCTATGGAGTGAAATAAATTTGCACTGTAAGAAAATGGGCACAACAATGTCATCAATACTGAAGTCAAGAACTTACTAATTGGAACCGCAAGAGATTCTAAAAAAAAAACAAATTGCAGAATGCCCAACAAAATTGCCATAATATGACTGTAATACAATTGTCAGAGCATAGAAGGAAGTCTTAGCTATGAATGGCATGGGGATTTTGCTCATTTGGGAATTCTTCTGTGGTCTCCTTCAAACAGAACTGGCATCCAGTTCAGAATTTGGATTCACCAATGAGCAGCCATTTTGTCATTTTGAATAATTTATTCTTGCTCTGACAACTCCAGAATATAGAAAAAGGCTGAAGAAAGGATGGTGGGTTCTTGTATTTTTTAAATGTGCCTTCAAATCGACACCAACTTAAGACAACCCTCTTTGACAGGATTTATTTAGGTGAGGTTGCCTTCCTTTTAGGCAGAGAGAGTGTGACTTACCCAGGGAGATCCAGTGGGTTTCCACAGCTGAGTGGAGATTTGAAACCTGATCTATTGATGCCTTCGCCCAACACTCAAACCAACTTGAGAAAGGGCACAAAAGGAAAGGGAAGGAAAAGCAAGTGGCAATCCTGTTGCTTCTGTGTGAGGCCACTGGCTCAGCAGAGATGTAGAGGGAGAGGAACTACTAAACAGGGATCAGTGTTGCCTTTGCAGCCAAAAGATATAAATAAGGAAAATGTGAAGACGGTACATGGGAATGGGGAGGGGGAGCAAGACTGGATTTATAATGTGTCTGCGAAATGTCAATGGCCAAATTGGGAATAGCCCAGGAAAAAAGAAAATCCAAAACCTGTGGAAGCTGAAGTCTGCTTTCACTGGAGAAGACTTTATACCGCTACACGTCTGGCCCTTCGATTTCTTAAACTATGTAGCTTTAAAAAGGACAGTGGTTTCCACCCTCATTAAACCAGGGAAATCCCATTGATTCTGCCATCTCTCCTTCCATCCTGTTCTGCCTCTGTTCTAGCCAGCCCTGGAAGAAAGCCAATTTGTTCCCCATTTGGGTTACCAGGTCAGGATAATGCCAGGCCCTGAGACTGAAGGACTGAGGATGACCCGTTGTGACGCTGCAGGTGGGTGGACCTTGGTATTATCTTGGAGCATGCTCCCTTAATCACCAACCAGAGGTGCACAGAGTACACCATTCAAACAAGATCGCATGTAAATAATGAAAAAATATGTACACACTTTTTCAAGACAGTGCTCTTACTCTGAGATTCCTCCTCCCCCTAAAGACCGGAGAAGCAGAACAACAACAACGTTCATTCATAATGCCCTTTTCGCCAAAGGGTGGAACATCAACATATACAGTCAAAGACAAGAACAGTAAAACATAACACTGTTAATATATATAAAATGAAATCCCCAGCACTCCACCACTCGCCACCCATCTCAGTAACCTCAGGCACAACTCAGCAGCTTAATCTGGCAAATCAAAGAGGAAGATCTTACAAAAATCTGTGAGATCCTCCTCCAGTTGGCGGTCCACAGGAAGACCATTCCATATATGCAGAGTCAAATCTTGAAAGACTCACAGCCTTGACAGAGCTGGTGGAACAGACAAGAGTCCTCAGCCTACAGATCTTAGTTTTCTAGATGGTACGTATCACGCTAGTTGCCCAATTAGAGCAGAGGGCCTTAAATACCAGAACCAAAAGTCTGAAATGGGCCCTGGACTGAACTGACAGCCAGTGAAAGGATCTCTGCGGAGAAGAGATGTATAAATATTTAGGGAGTTTTACAACAACCTGGACTGTTCTGTTATGAATTAAAACCAGAGGAAGAAGAGAACAGGAAGGCAAACCTACCAATAGGCTATTATAATAATCCAGCATAAAATAACCATGGCATGGCATCAGATAGGCAGTTTCAATGGTCAAAAACCTATAGACCCTACAGATGTTCAAGAGAGGGAGATTACACGCATTTGCTGTCACCCTGGTAAAGAGGTATAGAGACAAGTGATCATCCAGGGGGTCTGTAAGTTTCCCAGCATGAACTAATGTGCAGCCTTTTAAACACAGTGGAGGGCATGAAAGAGGAGCTATTGGATGCTTAGGCTGAAACACCAGGATCTCAATTTTATCCATATTCAGCTTAAGAGGATGGCTGGCCATCCACAAAGGAACCGTTGACAGGCAATCCATCGCAGACTTCCACACAGAGGATCCAAGCCCTGAGATCTAGCACTCTAGCTACCATCCTTCCTTAAAGCTTTGTGGGCCACCTTCAGGATTCTTTGGGGGCCTGAGTGTTTGATTGGGCCCTTACTTAGTAGCAGAGCCTGGGGCACCAGCATCGTTGAGTTTGTCTGTCAGTGGACTTGCTCAACTTCATCTAGTTTGCATGCTCAATCTAGCAGGTTTGTAATTATGCACAATGAGTCCTGACCTCATTCCAGAAAACTTTAATATCCATTACATTTACTGCGCCTGTGTGATCTGCATAGTCAACATGACAAAGCACCCAGCCTCCCCCTCTTTCCTGATAGCATCAGCAGCACGCCAAATCCTACGAAATGTTTATCGTTGCTTCTGCTTGTTCCATTTCTGCAGCCTCCATCTCTCCCCGTGGTTCCATGGCCATTTATTAGAGTAAATAATGCATATGACAGAAGAGGCGATTAGAAAACTAACATATGAGGTCAGCCTTTGATGATGCACAGGAAAGAAAAGAGCACATTACACATACCGTAGAATACATGTGTACAGAAATGTTGATATATTTCAAAATCACATAATAGTAAGTTGCTTGTGGACCAACTGATAACAATGGATATATAACTTAGTGAGTCAGATTATAAACAATGACATGGCCAAATTACCATCACTTGGTGGAGCCTCTACCCCCATCTTAACAAAACAAATAGATCCTCATTGCGCTCTGTAAGGTTGAGTGAAGGTTGAAGTCCTGCATCAGATATGTAGCCGCTACATCATAGCTATGATCCATCTTCTGACCCAGCTCCCAAATCTGTCTAAAAATTGAGGCAGCCACACTCATGGATGGAATTCTGTGGTGCTGGTGAGCAGGGCATTGGAGGATGATGTGTCCAGCCCACTCCTGCCATTGAGGAGCATGCAACAAGCTGCAACAGAGGCTCCTGTGGGGTCATGTGAAACTTCTCATCACATCTCCATTCCCTAGAGCAGAGGTTCTCAACCTGTGGGTCCCCAGATGTTTGTGGACTTCAGCTCCCAGAAGCCCCAGCCACCATGGTCAATGCTCAGGGTTTCTGGGAGCTGAAGTCCACAAACATCTGGGGACCCACAGGTTGAGAACCACTGCCCTAGAGGAAGGGGGAGGGGTACATCATACTTCAGTGCCCCACTCACCAGCTCCACAGAAGTCCATCTCTCAGAATTGAGAATGCCATCTCTCCATGATCATAAATATAAATATCAAGCTGCCTGCCTAACATGATGCCAGCCAATATTTTTAGTTCCTTACTTCTGAGATAGTGGGTTGCCTAAGGCCACCCAATGAGCTTATTGATAAGATGGGAATACTGTGTCCATTTCTCGGCACCACAATCCAAGGAGGATATTGACAAGCTGGAACACGTCCAGAAGAAGGCAACCAAAATGGTAGAATTCAAGGAGGATAATCATAAGCTGGAATGGTAGAAGGGCTGGAAACCATGCCCTGTGAGGAATGGCTTAGAGAGCTGTATATGTTTAGCCTGAAGAAGGTTAAGAGGTGACACAATAAAGGACACTTGGTATCACACAGAGAGGGACAGGTGCTTCTTAAGATATTGTGATTTCCTTCCTCTTGGGTACGTGACTGTATTCATCTTCATTTGCTTTCCCACACACTTTCTGTGACAGGACAAACTGTTTTTTGGTATGTGCGTAATATCACTCCTTGCCCTATGCTATGGATTTGGCTGAATTAAAATGCAGCTTCCTCATTGTCAATGATAAAATTCCCGCTAATTCCTATGAGGCCAGCACCTCACAAGTGCCTTTAGTAGTAGTAGAAGGAGGAGGAGGAGGAGAGGGAGGAGGAGAAACTACAGATGATAAAAACAAGACAGCCTGAAATCCCCGCAAGATGTAAGTTGCCTAACCAGGTGTTCACGCAGGCAGAGATGAGATGAGCCGCAACTTTAACCTCAACTGCTGTCTCAAGTTTAAAATCAAGTTGGCTTATCTCCACGAACAGGAATTAGCTAATTTGAGTCAGGAACAAGCTCCTTACCAACTAATGCTTTATCCCTTTTTACTCCTGGTTAAAGCCGAAAGAAAAGAGCTACTGAAAACAAAGCCAGTGTGTCAGGGAACCAGGTCCCGGGTCAGGTTCAAGACAAGCATGGACTGTCAGAAAGTTCAGAGCCAGAGATACAACTGACATTTTAAAATATCTTAACAGAGGTTACGGATCATGCAGAACATTTTTTAAATGTTTGCATTACTATAATAATTCGAGACTTGCATTTTTCTAACTAAGAATGAAGAATGCTGCACAAACTGGATTCCTGCCCATGATGCCTCCGTGAAAGGCACAGAGCCCTCTGCCAAGGAGAAAATGCATCAACCCTTCCTTACTTTCCCTTTCCTTTCTTTTTTTCAGTATTTATATCTCACTCTCTTATCATAAGATCATAGATGACTTATGCAACTTTAAAGTGGATGACGAACACATCAAAATAGTAAAAGACTGTGTGTACAGTTGGCCCTCCACATTCGCTAGGGTTGGGGCACAGGACCCTCGCAAAAGTGGGAAAATTGCAAATATCAAAATGTGTGTGTCTGTGTGTGCCTGTGGGGAGGGGGCCAAGGCACTGTGGGGAGAATGGGCACCCGGCATCCAAACCAGGTCAGGGAAAGGAGAGGGAAAGGGGTGGGCTGGTATAGTGACCCTATACTTCCTCTCTCACACGCATCTCCTTCCTTATGTGTTGGGGCATGCTAGAGAGGGTTTGTGGTGCTGAGAAATGGGGCTGGGAGCCATTCTTTGCTGGCCAGGCAGCTGCTGATGGAGGAGAACCAGAGGCAGGTTTCTAAAGAGTCATGTAGCCTGATCAGAGCCACCAAGAAGTAAACGTTCTCTCAAAAAAGGACCATCTGAGCTGTGGGGGGGGGGGGTAGGAATTGAAGAAATAATCAAATCACAAATAATCAAATCCATGAAAGTCAAACCTGCAAATGTGGAAGGCAGGCTGTACCATGGCCCAGTCATAAATCACAGTGTAGACTCTAGTCAAGAAAACAGAAAAAGACTACAACTTCAAAAGTCAACTGGGAAGGATACTATATAAGATCCTCAAGTGCAAAGACAAATGGAAGAACATCAAAGTCAGGATCATTTATGCTACAGTATTGCGATCTCTAAGGTGTGAAGGCTGCACAGTGGAAGAAAGCTGACAGGAAGAGAATCAGCTCATCAGAAATGTGGAGTTGGAAAAGAATTCTACAGCTACCCGATCCCTGTAAATGCACTCTTATCAAAAGGATTAGGAAGGCCAACAAGGAAAATTCAAGGGTGGGCAACTGTAGCAGGTTCAGGGGCAAATTTATGTTCTGGGACTATCTGGGGACCACATGGACTGTTAGAGATAAAACAGGAAAACAACCAAAATGGCTGGAGATGCTGCACTGAACGGGTCGTTGGACTTGATGGCTCCTTCCAAATCTAGGAAGGAGAGGGTGCTGTATTGTTTTAACTGTGTTTTTTTTACTCTTTTTTATTACTCTTAACTGTATATTTTAGACTGTTTTGATATTGTCAGCAGTTTAATTCTATTTTTATGTTAATCTTTTGTATCAATAATGGGCGTTTGCAGAAGAAGTGCACGTGTGCGATGAACACTAATATGTCTAATTGCAAAGATTATCTCAACCAAAAAAATCATCTTGAAATTTGAACATGGCTGTGGTAGAATTTTTGGCAATGGTGTCTGTACCAAACTATTGTTAAGAATATGTTACACTAGTCAGCTCAATGACTCTAACCTACCCAGCATCTTAGAGCTTTGTTCTTCTCTTCAAGTGTACAGGCTGAGATGGTCTTAAGTGTGCTGATAAGAAGATTAACAAGACAGAATGTGCGGTTTTTTCATAATCTATGCTCATCTCCCTTGTACCAATTGGGCACAAACAGGAGATAGCAGTGTTGTAGCAATCAGGACCAATGCAACAAAAAGATATTAAAAGCAACCCGCCCCAGGAAGGAATAGTTCTCCAAATTCCAAAGATCTACTGCCCGTGCAGTATAAGCACACTGCCTGGAAATGTTAAATTTTTTCCAATGTCCTTCAGAAAGCATGGTCAGTTACTATATTGGCTGGCAGACCGGGAATTATAGTGAAATTTTATATTTGTGTGTGTGTGTGTGTGTGTGTGTGTGTGTGTGTGTTTCCCAAGCTCTGTTGAAGCCCAGCTGTGAGCTGCAAACAGGTTTCCACAGGTACATAGCTGCTCATCTTGATGAGAAACGTGCCCCACACATAAGATAACAAAAGCTTCAGTACTGTGATAAGTTGGAATAAGCAACACAACAGCTAAATTCATCCTGACAACCACCAACGGGGATCTACAAGAAAGTGCTGAAGGACAAACTGAAACATGGGCAGATACTAGCCATTACCAATCTCATTATTCTGACCACACTAAGTGTATTAAAAACTATTAATACAATAGAATAATGATCTACTGTTCTCAATAATACTTAGCATTTAGAGTTAAAAGTGCTCCACGTGTATTTTCTTCTTATAATCTTTACAACAGCCCTTCTAGGTTGGTCGGTGCTATCTCATCTTCTAATAGTGAGTTAAGCTGGTGTCACCAAGACTGTCAGCAAAATGGTGCATTTTGCGGGTGGGCTGTAGTCCATGAAATCTTAGAGTAGAAACTTCTTTTTCTCAGTTAGTGTGAAAGACGCTACTGGGTTCTGTCATGTCTTTTAATTAGTAACAGTAGTAACCAATATTAATAACAGTAGCAACTAATATGAGTAACAGTTAATAATATCAGTAACTGTAGTAAGCATCACATTAGCAACAGTAATTGCTGCTGTTACTAATGGCATTTAACAATTACAAAGAGTTATAAACAGTAGTAACAGCAGTAACTAACTATTAATAACAGTAGCAATGGTAACAACAGGGATATCATCATTCTGTAACAGGAGGTTATGTGGTGTTATTTCAGAGTTATATAGGGAATATAGCTGGGTCACGATTCTCAAGGAGCATAAAACTGGCAGGAAAAAGAACAAAAACTGAGTAGGGAAGCAGCGTTGGTAGCTAAAAGTCCTGTTATGTGTACTTGCACAGCTTGGCTACAGCTGAGATCTCAGACACAGGGGAACACAACAGAGACAAAAGGCTGTGACTCTGCCATGGGAACTCAGAAGCGAAGGAAGATGCAGGCAGATAAGAGGAGAGGTAACCATGGGCCTGGCAGCAATACGCCGGTCCTAGAGGCAATAATCACACCTGATGTGGGAATGGTTCTCTTTGATGATTCAGCACCTCCACAGCGCCTTGTTAGTGGGGCAGATGGGACAAAGGGAGGGGCACCACAAAAGCATTGGGATGAGGTTGGTGGAAAGGAGGATCAGGGTGCATTTATTTTTCAAAACCGCCCTGCAGATAATCGCATGATAACATCTCTGCCAACTCCAATTTGGCTACTGACCTACATAAGCAGATATTTCTGCACTATACACTTCTCCCCGTCTCATTATAGGTATTTCATCATCATCATTATCATCATCATACCTTTATTTCAGCCAACAGGCCATTAGGCAACAGGATATATATAAAACATATAAAACATTAGAAAAAAGAAAAAAAACACTGTAAAACAATTATTCATAACGTACTCGCAATACATAAATATGTTCATACATAGATACATATACATATATCATTACAAGATACATATACATAGTCACTCACAAATACATTAGGAGATACTAAACCATATAACACTAAAACAAAGTGAATATTTATATGAGTATTTAAAAAATAAAAGACGGGTCTGTTTGTTTTACTCGGGTCATGATCCTACGAGTTTTAACAGCAGAGAGGAAAAACTTTGCCACTGCTTCTGTTTTACTTTTCTCAGAATCGTTTAACAGATACGCCAGGTACCGATTAATAGGTCTACCAGGAAACTTAAGCAGAAGGGGTGAAATTAATCTTAGCCTCTCATTCTTGTAAAAAATACAAGAAAATAGGACATGCTCTAGAGACTCAACATAACCTTCACCACAAGGGCAAACCCGTTCGAGGTAAGGGGCTCCCTTAAAGCGACCTTCTAGCAAAGCAGAGGGGATAACATTAAATCTTGCTTTAGTAAACACAGCTCGGTATTTTGGGATGGTCAAATTTTGTAAATAATGTGCCTCCCTCTCAAAATTAAACGGCAACCCTAAGCTAATGGGGGAGCAGATAGTACGGGCAGAAGATAAAGAGTATTGTATATCAGTATCTTTTACACGACGTACCAAAATCTGCTGCGCCCTGGGCAAATCATATGTAATGAGGAAGTTGTTTGAGAATCCCACTCTCTGCAATTTTTCCTTGATGTTTTTAGACCAAAGGGTGGTATAATTGTCTCTCATTACCAGATATAAATATCCTGACTCAGGGCCAGCATAGAAAAGTTTAAGCCAATACTTTAGGGCCCACATCCAGGCAGTACATTCAACTGAATGGCAGCCCGCTTCAAGCCGTAGAACGGCTGATGGTACACAGTTGGGCAACTCTCCCAAGAAGCCAAGATGACTAAACCGAGGCTGCTGTACTTTGGCCATATCATGAGAAGACATGATTCACTAGAAAAGACAATAGTGCTTGGTAAGGTAGAAAACAGTAGGAAAAGAGGAAAACTGCATTACAGATGGATGGACACAGTCAAGGAAGACACGCCCTGGAATCTGCAAAACCTGAGCAGGGAGGTTGATGACAGGGTGACCTGGAGATCTTTCATTTATAGGGTCACCGTTAAGTCAAAGTCAACTTGATGGCTTCAACAACAATAAGAACATTTCTCCCTCTTATGTGGTGGTGTCTTCAGTTTGCAAGTTTCCATATTTCTTCTACCACTTCTTTCATCTTTTTGCTTTCCACAAAAATTCTGTTGACAAGAAAAAGACACAACAGTAGCACAATGCCTTTTGCTCTTTACTGCTAGGAGCTTTCTGTTTCGAAGCGGTTGTAGAAACCCTTACTCTACTTTCCAGTAAATGCCAACAATGGGTAAAGGTCAGAAGCCACAACAACTCCCACAACAAGCAAATGCAAACATAAATAAGCTTTCACACCATGTGTCATTTTATTTTTGTGATTCATTGGCTTCAGAATGCAGTGAAGGCATGGAGTTTTGTTAACCTGAGAAAAGAGCAAATTCTTTGCACAGATACGGGCATTGTCAAGTTCCTAACCTGCCTCAAAAGGTTTATATTCCTGATGAGCAATTAGATTAATTGGTTGTCCCTATCTGAAGATGCAATTCTCAATTTACTGGAGATCCAATCCCCAGCTTTCAAGCTCCTAATCTGCCTGAAAAGGTTTATATTCCTAGTGAGCAATTAGATTAATTGGTTTTCCCTATCTGAAGACCAAATTCTCAACTTACTGGAGATCTAATTCCCAGCTTTCAAAGTAGTTTGTACTATTCACAGCTCAACTAGTATGGTATGCCTCCATCCAGGAATTTAAGACCTATAGGCAAAGGATTACTATTTGTTCCACCAACACATACAGGAAACTGCAAACCCCAGGATTCCATAGGATGTTGAAAGTGGAATAATAGCACTATAACAGTCTAGTGCGGAAATGGCCATGGTATAGTGTCAGAAGCGCTGGACTAGGAGATCAGGCTTGAAATCCACACTTAGTCATACAATCCCATGGGTGACTTTGGGCAAGTCAGTCTCTCAGCCTCAGAAGAAGGCAAAGACAACCCCTTTCTGAAGAAATCTTGCCCGGACAACCATAGGATATAGTCACCATAAGTCAGAGTCAACCTGAAACCATTACAACAACCACAAACAGCAGACTTATTTTAATGGGTGTGACCTTATTAGTTAACATTTATCTAAGTCCTGTTGAGCACAATAGATTTACTCTAGTTAAAAGTAAAACTTGATATACAGCGGGTCATCAGTATCCACAAGAGTTTAATTCCAGCACCACCACTACCCCATGGATACCAAAATTTATGAGTGGTTAAGCCCCATTATGTACAATGGTGTATTAAAATGGCGTCCCTTATATAAAATGTCAAAATCAAAGTTTGCTTTTTGGATTTTTTTAAAAATATTTTCAAGCAGTGGTTAGCTGAATTTATGCATACAGAAACTGCAGATTCTTTGCCTTCCTTGAAAAAGATCAAGGCTGGAATGAAAAATCCTTATGTATTTTTCCAGAAAGAATGAAGCAAAATACAATGCCCTGCTTTTGAGTCTTTCCCGCATGTGCGTTTGCCAGAATAATTAATTTTTTGTCCTCTGTGTATATTGTCACATTCAGAATCACCACTTTTATTTATATCTTGCTTTCTCACAAACAACTAGGACTCAAGGTGGCTCACAAATTTAAACAAATGCAATACAACTACAACACATGCATTCCTGATCTTTCCAACCTGGAATCCTGGTCTTATTTCCACCCTTCCCTCTGTCAGTTTTCTTCATGCCGTACCAAACTATAGTAAAATGCATAGATTTTGAATGCTTTCCATGGTTGAATGGGTGGGTCTACACTGGAACTATTTCCCCGACAGTAAAAACCACACCCTTCAAGAATTCTGCTCAGTTTGTTAAAAAATGTGATAATTAAAGAGTGCTTCGGTTACAACTATGCAGGGACACTGGACAGCAGTAAGAATTTTCTAAGACATATTGCCTGAAAACTCTTGATGCCTGTAGAGGGAGAAATACGTAGATCCAGCAGCTCAGAGTTAATGCAGAACAAATTTAAAATGGAAAATACAGAAATTGGTAGCAGCAGAAGATAATAACCAAAGCAGCTGCCAAGGGAAAACTCTCACAATCCAAACTAGGCTTTATTCTATTATTCACATCATCCCTGAGAGTCAAATTACACTCATTTTTGCTAATGAAATGGGTAGTGTAGTGGTTTTAGTGTGTGACTAAGAATCCAAAAGACCAAAGTTTGAATCCCTGCTCAGCCATGAAAACACACTGCATGGGCCTGAGCAAGTCACAGTCTCTCGGCCTAAGAGGAAGATAATGGAAAATCTCCTCTGAATAAATCCTAAAAAAAAATCCTATGGGCATTTCTGCATTGCACTGTTATAGTGCTATTATTCCACTTTCAACCTCCTGTGGAATTCTGGGATTTGTAGTTTACTGAGGCCAAAGAGCTCTCTGGATGAGAATCCTAAAGGCCCCTCCCTACGCTGCAAACCCCAGGATTCCAGAGGATGTTGAAAGTGGAATAATAGCACTATAACAGTGTAATACAGAAATGGCCTTAGTCTGAATTCTAAACCCGAAAATTGAGTTGCTTTGGTAGGTGGCATACGCTTGACATCTGGTTTTGCAAATCCTGGGATGTGCTAAGGCTTGTTTTCTTTTGTGGACTGGGGTTCAGGTATTAAGCAGGCAGCAGACGACGTCTGTAAGAAGCAGCCTGGGGAAAAGGCTGTGTACATGTGGGTACACGTATGTGGAATTTTAAAATAAGGAATGCTACAGCCGTCCCCAACCTGACATCTGCCATCATCCCTGAGTAACAGTTATGCTAGATGGGCAGATGGGAGCTGTAATTCAAAGGCACAGAAAGGAAAGTGCATATAGTTAATAAACTTTGTCCATGTGTAAGTGCCTACGAGTAGTTTATTGTGTTAGAGCAGAATAAACACTGGGCATATTTGTACTGTACAATTATAGCACTTTGATGTGACTTCAACTGCCATAGCCCCATCCTATAGAATCCTAGGATTTGTAGTTTCATAAGGTACTTAGAATTCTCTGCCAGAAAGCTCTAACACTGTATATCAGGAGAGTACACTAGATCCCTTTAAGAACCCCACAAAACTGTAAACGCAAGGATTCCACAGAAGGGAGCCATAAGAATTAAGGTGGCATCAAACTAACAAAATTGTGCAATGTGAATATGGACTCAACCTTGAGTTAAAGATAATCACAATCCTATGTTTGCTAAGCTCACAGAGAATGTAGCATTAGATGCATTTTAAGAGGAGGATGGTTGAATGGGAAGGTTCTTCGATCTTTCCTGAACCCTCTGGTTCTCCCCTATAGATCTTTACCCCTACCCCCATTTTTCTTCACCCTGATTCACTTTCTATTTGGCAGCCTTAAGATGAGAGGAAGCTGAATCCTACTGGGAGTGTGGGAAGCAGGTATATAGTTGAATTTTTATGGCACCAAGTTCAGACACTTGATGTGCAAATGGTCTTGCCTCAGATATATTTCTCCAACCTGTATTAGTAATTTCACTCTCTTTCTTTAAAAAAAAACAAAGTATGGCAAATGACATAAAAGTCTCTAAAAAGCTGCTTTCCGCATTCGAACCTGAAAAGAATTCAAACAGTTGGTCCTTGAAGCTAGGTTGAAAAATCATCCACAATGCCAAGAAGGTTCTCCTGTCTGCCAGGCAATTATTAAATAGAGCTGCCTTTAGCTCAGAAATTGGCAGCTCAGCAACAAGATGGTGATAGGAGTCGGGGGGGGGGTTGAGATGGGGAGTTTAGGGGCACATACGCAGGGAGAAGGAGATAAATGCCAGGCTGTGACAGCAGGCCAGATTGTATCAATGGAGTTCTCTTTCTGATTAAATGAGATGCAAATTACAGGCGACCTGCAAATATCATCAGCTAGCACCAGGCTGTTTTGTACTTTCCTCCCTGGAAAAATGAAAAGGCCCTTCTGGGATTATACCGATTGACCTTCGACTCCATCCAGCATACAACACTCTGTGGCCTAGAATTTTTTATTTGAACCGGCTAGGAATCAAGGCAGCTTAGGTTTGCCTTTAATTGGCTCCCCCGCCAGACTCTGTTTTGCCTTATTGAAAAGAAAACAGAAACAGACTTTTTGCCAAGTGCTCTTGAGGGAGCAGCGAAGCAAGATGACCAGATAAATAGCTCCAGGCCAAATCATTCATATCATCTTTCTCAGCTGGGAGATGGGAGAGGAAGTTTTGCAGAACACCAGGCTCAAAGGTAGAACAAGATCAGCTGGAGCGTACAAGCCATTTAACTTTGCCCCGTTTGTGTCACCAGACTGGAAAATAACAGAAAGGAAAGAACTGCAGCAATTTTCAAGGAACATCTCGATTCCCAAGGATTCTCAGTTGCCCACCACCTGCAATTTAAAAAAAACTTTAAAACTTTAAAGCACAGCAGCATATTCCAAGTCACTGGGAAACTGCCTCTTTAATTTTTTTTTACTTTTCCAGCTGGCACCATACAAGCACACATCAATTAGCAAAACCTCTGACAAAACAGTTCCTTTTTAGAAAGTCCTCTTATACCTGTATAATCTCCCCTTATCTTCCTTATCCTCTGTCTAGCTAGTTTTTTAGCCACATCAACATGGAGATGATGGTGAAGGAGGGCTAGAGCAATAAATAAATAAAGTAAAATGACCTGTAAATAATCAAATCCGTAAATGCTCTACCTGCAAAAGTGGAGGGCCCACTCTGTTGTACAAAAGCTTGTATCTTGAAGACTGCAAAAAGATTTATTTGGTAGGACAGGCTGCGAAACATCAACGAGTTGTTCATTTGGTTTGCCCACCTGTTGTTTTAGCTAGCCCTTATTCATCAAATATAAAGCCAGGGTTGCTTTTTGCCTCCGAAAAATATCAGGAATATGCTGTGGGTAGATGAGCCTGGCACTACACGTGGTTTCTTGGCCTCTGTTATGCCGCACTCTGTACAGCCTCCTCAACCTGGAATTCTGAGGGAGCTGCATAATGTCTGAGTCTTTTTGCTCATGAATCACCCAGAAGTTGCTGTGTCAAAACCACGGGGAATTCTCTCTGAAACGTAAGAAACCAAGACTGACCAACTTCTTCCGACAGTTGGAAGATAGCTTAATCCTCAATTGACGTTCAACTTCCATATATATTTATCTTGGTACGGTGATGTAATATCAGGACTGTACAAAGCTTTTATTATGACACTGAGCGATCTCTGGAGGAACAGTTCCCAAATGGAGAACAGACAGCCGGGTTAGTAACGCTTTTTAGTAAACATCAAAGTCATTCCTTCCTCCTGGTTGCCCTTTCAAATCCCTCCGTCTGTCTACTGAGGACCCACAAAAAGAAAAAAAAAATCAATCTCCCCTCAGTTGCTCAGAAACGTTTGCTTTGGCAAATAATTTATAACAGTTCAGTTGCTACCCAGAAACTCCAAAGTGGAGAAGGTCTTAAAGGCAACAGGAATTGTGCTTCTTCAGTGAATTTCTATTTTTGTAAGTTTAGAAAACAGCTCTAGACCGGAGGAAGCCCCAAGGGGAGTAAACTAGACTGACTAAGAATGACCACTAGAAGACAAAGGATGGAAGGAACAAAGCACCACTTAGGAGGGCCGTTTCTGCACTACACTGTTACCCCAGAATTCCATAGGAAGTTGAAAGTGGAATAATAGCGCTATAACAGTATAATGCAGAATTGGCCGAGGTGTAACAATTCCATGGCCTGGCTGTTTCCATGCTACACTGTTATAGTGCTATTATTCTCCTTTCAAAGTCCTGTGGAATTCTGGGGTTTCTAGTTTCCTGAGGCCAAAGAGCTGCCTGGCTGAGAATTCTAAATGTCCCTCCCTAAACTGGAAACACCAGGATTCCACAGGATGTTGAAAGTGGAATAACAGCACTATAATGGTGTAGTGTGGAAAGGCCCTATGTTATCCACTCCTTAAGCACATAAAACACTTGCATAAGATCAGTGTGGGAGCTAACTAGCACTTCTTTCCAGCTCTTCCAGAAATTCCAGCCCCCTACATGAAGTCTTGGCCAACTATTGCCAGGAATGTTCTGCGATCCAAGTCCCACAGATAGGGAAGATGACATTGGCAGGAGAAGATCCCACAGATACAGCATGAGAATATTCATCTCAATGAGGACACCCTAGGGAATTTGGAACAATGAACACTAGTATCAGAAAGATGGGACAATATGCTAGGAAGGTATCCTACAATGAGCAACAATGTGACCAACAGGAATGGAACAAGGACTACAATTATAAATTTATAAACTCCCAAGAAATAGTAACAGATTCTTGGATCTCAATACAATGTCTGCCACAAATCTGAGCACACTAGGAATTCCACAGTCTATATTATTCTACACTGCACCTACAACCATGAAACAAAATAAATAACCAAAAATAGCATGCAACAATAGGAGTACCCAAAGAAATTCTTTTGAAGATGATTTTAAGGACTCCGTGTGTGTGTGTGTGTGTGTG
This sequence comes from Iguana delicatissima, assembly GCA_948472985.1. NCBI lineage: Eukaryota > Metazoa > Chordata > Lepidosauria > Squamata > Iguanidae > Iguana > Iguana delicatissima. The sequence goes on along the minus strand of CAOKZL010000262.1, from coordinate 773,920 downwards.
TGTGTGTGTGTGTGTGTACACACAGAGACACACACACAGGACTGAAAAGGCAGCCCTTCAGTTAACCTGATCCCAAACCATCTAGGGCTTTAAAGGTTAATACCAGCACTTTAAATTCAGCCCAGACTGGAAGTCAGAGCAGATGGTAAAGCAAGAATTTATAACCTCCTGGACCCAGCTGGATGCCCCCCAACAATGAATGGCATAGCCCAAAAAGGGCAAGGGTCAAGAATACAAGTGGCTGAGTGGACCTGGCCAAGTACCTTTGTCCACATCTTCAGTAAGCAACAACTCTCCAACAAAACTTGGCCACAGGGTCACTTCCACTTACACAACTGTATTAATCGGGAAGTCACAACTTTGGCCGCTTCTGCACTACAGTGTTATAGCGCTACTATTCCACTTTCAACATCCTCTGGAATTCTAAGCTTTCCAGTTTAGGGAAAGGCATTTAGAATTCTCAGCCAGAAAGCTCAGTAAACTTTGGCCTCAGCAAACTACAAAGCCCAGAATTCCACAGGAGGTTGAAAGTGGAATAATAGCACTGTTAATAGTGTAGAGCAGAAATGGCCTCAGTCATTAAACACCTGCTTAAATAAGAAGGATTTGGCCTGCCGGAGAAAGGAGAGCAAGGAAAGTGCCAGCATAGCCTCCTGTAGCAGAGAATTCCACAAGGTGGGAGCAGCCACTGAGAAGACACGCTCTCAGGTCCTCACCAACAGACCTGTGATGGTGGTGGAACCAAGAGAAAGGTTTACCCTGAGGATCTTAAGACTCTGGCAGGTTTATAAAGGACGATGTAGTCTTTGAAAGGATCTGGACTCAAGCCTTATAGAGATTTATAGGTCATGACCACTTTGCCCAGAAACAAATTGGTTGTCTAGTTGAATTGTCTAGTCCTTAAAATCAACCCATTACAAAAAAGGCAGATGTTAAATTCCCCACTTTTAGATCATTGTCCTCCTCCCCAGTCACAAACCAACTCCAGAAAGCATTCTGCTATGTGCTTGAGCACACACTGGAACAGCCCAGTAGCTGTCGAGATGGCCACAAAAGTCCTGAGTTGTGATGCACCTGACAAGCCTCCACATGAATCTTAAGCTTCCCCCATCCTGGAAGACCACAACACCAGATCCAAAGTTTCGTTGTATCCAGCCTTGAAAAAGACACAATAAATATTTAAATACCTTCATCCATGCTGCCTTAGGAAACTATGCCTTAACTACTGTATATCTTCAAGTCAGCTGTCCTTTGTGTAGACAAAATTAAAGAACATGAGACTTGTGCATACTAAAAAAAAAAGCTACATTTTACTACAGATGAGCCGGACCAAACTAATACGTCCTGAAATGCTGCCTCCACAGGGGTTCAAAAGTGAAAGAAAAGCATATAAAATATGCAAAAGGTATTACTAATTTTGCTATGACTGAAAAAAACAACAACACCCAAAACATGAAACAGTACTGGGTTGTGTTTATCCTGGGCTTGGTCGTTTTATGGTCTATGGCTGGCTGGCTGGCTTTTTAAGGTTTTAAGGGTAATCACTGTAACTGCAAGTGCTGGTTTGTATTTGTTTTCTGTCTGGGATAGCGACCTATGATTTACATCTAAATAAGTATCCTTTCAGACATCTCTTGGGTAACTAACACATCCAGACAAAAGCATCAAAGAAGCTCCTCTGGGACAGAGAGGAGACAGTTTTTATGATCCAGAAAGTAACAACTGAAGGAGAGGGGCCACTAGATCAGCTCTACAAAATGAGGAAAAACCACTTAACAACTCATTAACATGTTGTAGGGCGATCCCACATCTTGCATCTTGAAGGCAGGGCAAATCTACTCTAGCTCCAATTAAAGTAGTGGCAATTTACTTGTCAGCCCTTGGAATTATACTTAAAGGGACAAAGTGGCATTCTCATTTGCTTTGCAGCAACCTTACAAAAACCACAATCAGGCCTGTACAACAGGTACCGCATTTGCTTTCTCATTAATGTAATCAGCGCCCTGGATACCTGCCAGTTTTAGCAAAATTACGTCCTCCACCCTGACGCTTTCTAAAAAGAGCAGCTGGGGGCTACCACAAAAGGCAAGGGGCTCAGCCCCCTTTGTTTCCCCCCTCCCCGGGTAATTCTTCCCAACCTCCCCATCTGGCTGTGCAGAGTGTGGACTGGCTGGCCTTTGTGGTGAACTGATTTAGATCCACTTCTAATGGCCTCCCCAAGTTCACCCTTTTGAGTTCCTCCCACAAGAGTGAATGGCTTCCATTCAAGGCTAAGACATCAAGTGCTGCTCTTGGGGGCACGCTGGCGTGGAAAGGGTGAAACCTGCCCTTGACCCAGGAGAATCGGTGGGATGTGTGTTGTAGGCACTGTTTATGTGCGCACACATGGGTCTTTGCAATAGGCAGAGCCTTACACCCTCCACCAGTTGGAACAGCAGGCATTTCACCAGCTTCTAATGTAATTTGGACGAGACATACGTGCCTGCCCCAGGAAACGTTCCCGAGAGGAAAAGAATCCGAACTAAAGTTGTCTGCCCAGCTGAAAAGTAATCTATGGGCTGCTTCAGATACAGGAGTGATTAACAGCAGTAACATTTTCCACTTGGAAATGAATATGCACAGTCAGATTGCGCTCACAGCAATTTCATGGAGAAATTTCATGAAGGAAAAGGGCATGCACGGAGCTCCAACCAGCAAATTCACCCAAGTGTATTTCTCTTCTTGTGAAATCTAGCGTGGTATAGTCTTCTAACTGGTAGTGGTGGTTCCAAGCTTTAGACAGCAGCATTTCCCATGACCAGTTAGTTAATGTTTTGAACTGGAGATGCTATGGACTGAAGACAGATTTTGCATGCGAAGCCTCCACAATATTCATTGCCCCTCCACAAAAATGCAAAACAATCCTATACGACGGAGAACAAGCAGACCAAAATTCTCAGTCTCATTGTATCTATATATGGAAAAAATATATCGGGTATAAACAGGAAAACTACTGAAATGTCTATATAGCGCACGTAAGATGGAAAAGGATATATGCAACTTGGGTAGATAGTACACTGTAAATTCATACCTGGCTCTTTTGGGGATGTACACACAAACTTGCAAAGTGAATTGACCTGAAGGTTAACCAGTTCCACCTCTGTTCAAGAAAAGCCAATTATGCGAAATGCTGATTCCTATAAGGGGAACCCAATTAGGAAAGCAATTACTTCTTACTTCTCCCGTGTGGCTCTGCAGGGTGTCTAATAGCTGATACTTGTGGCAACCAAAAAGCCACTCTCTGCCCATAATATTACAAAGAACAAAATATATTAGGGCAAGGAATCAGCTTCTTTATTTTTTGTTAAAAAAGTTCAAGTTGATAAACACACTAGATAAACTCTTAGCAAAGACAAGCCTTCCAATTGGTGCAGCAGTTTAGAGCTGTGCCAGAATAAGCATGAACGTACACACTCTCCTGTATCACTCCATCTATTTTTTTTTCCTGTTTCCCCCCAAAAAACTTTTTTTCTGGAAAAATCTGAAAAAGGAAGTATGAAGTATTCTACAAAAATGAATAATATGTTTAAGGAAAGGTGTTCATATATTTATTATCGCTTCTAAAAACTATGTAGTAGGTAGACTCTCATGTAAGACTATGTACAACCATGTTGGTCAAAGTGATGTTCTGTAGGCCAGTACCAGTGCAAGAATCATTGGCTACCAGATTGATGTGAATTTCCAGGAAAGAACAGGTGTAGCTAAGGGAATGAAATGAGTTTGGGCTCTGCCGCCAGAAAGATGACTTCTGGAGTCCTGTTTGTATACTATATAAACCTGATGAGCCCAACTTCCATTTGCCTCACCTTTGGGAAATGCACACAGCCTATGGTCCCCATCACCAGCCATGGGGAACCGGACTTCTGGTGAAGGATGTTCTGGATAAAATTAGCTGTACTGTGAGGAAATACTGGACCCCATCTGTGGAAGGGCTAGATTAGTTCTCTGCTGTATCTCATCTGCAGCATCATTTATCAGCAATAAAGGTTATCTTACAGTGATAGTGTGTGCCAACATTTAGTACCAAATGAAGTCATGGGGACACCTAGAACTAATCTCAGTTCCAGAATAGAATATGGTGCAAATATGGTACTGGTATCAGGAACATTTAAAAAAAAAACTTTCACCATATTAGACAGCCTGAGAAGCACTAAAATACAGGATCAGATATCACTGTGATTTCCTGATCCAGGTCTTCTTTTTTCAGTTCTCTTTACATGAATGAATATGTTATGCCTTCTCGACATTCTGGAAGACGAGAAAGAGATAAAATAATATTCTCGGTTGCACTGATATGGACGATTTCTTCTCTGTTTACTGTGGCTTTGTTTATAAGAAAAATAAAAATTTAAGGAAGTAAACTCCACTTGTGACTTTTACTTAATAAACTGTACTTTTAATAAACCAATCATGGCAATTATGCACCAGCATGATTCTATGGCCCATTTCTGCTGGAAGAGGACCATGCTGTTGCGCTGGAGGATCTTGAGATTCCTAAAGAGAATGCTCCTCTAGGCATTGCTCGGTCCTCCAGCATGACTCTATGGCCCACTTCCACCAAAATTAGACCATAGAATCACACTGGAGAACCTAGAGATTAGTAGAGAATTGTTCTTAGTATGTATGTATGTGTATATATATGTATCTACACACACACACACACACACAGAGAGAGAGAGAGAGAGAGAGAGAGAGAGAGATGTTTCTGATTTTTATTTTTCCTACTTTCATGGAGGTCTTGTGCCCCTAAGCCCCACAAAAGTGGAAGGCTCATTGTACTGTCCCATACTGACAATGGTAACCAAGACAAATAATGATGATGATAATTTGGGTAAACAGACAGAATAATTAAAGAAGCATTCTAAAATCTGACCATTTTCCAGAAGGAAGAACAAATCCAAGAGCCTGAGAATTGCCTGAAACCTATACATAGGGAAGCCATGGCTGAGCATGGATCCCAAATCTGTCAAGGTCCCACATTTCTCCTATGCAGCACAGTGGATCTGCTTTGAGAAGATATATTTCTGCCAGCTGCTTATTGGACAAAAATAATAACAAGGCAACCATAGAATCGAGAGATCAGCAGTTTCTACTTACTTCCCAAAGTCGTTAAATATGTGAGGAATGTTCTTTGCTTACTCTCCCCCTCATTGGCTCATGCCAGCCCAGCTGCTACATATATATAACAAAGCATGCTGCTGGCTGTAAAGAATAAATAAATGGAACTGCAGAGAGGATGAAAAGTGCCAAGTTAAGACAAAAGAACAGAGGCTCCACTTCAAGAGGAGCTGGCTGACCTGGAGTCCAAACATGAAGGAAGGACTGGATGGCTAAGTAGTAAGCAAGTTCTTTTCTCTTTTTGCAAGTGCGGTCTTTCGGAAAGAACCACAGTTCACAGTGGAGCAAAACCAATTTCACTCCCCGGCATTTCTAGCTAACAGCAAAAGCAGCTGACGTGAAAGATCTCTGCCTAGAGAACCATTAGCAATCAGAGTACACGCTCTTGAGCAGGTCCCTCCTATCTTGCCATGGTATAGCAACTTCAGTTGTTCTTTCTAAGCCAAGCAGAGGTATTAGAACTGGGGTGGTGGTGGCATTTTAGCCCCCCATAACACTGGGCTGGAGGGGACAAACTCACTGCCCTCTCCTCAAAATGAGCTCCTTTTATACTTGTATTTTGTCCATAGCCTTGAGTGGATGTAATCCAAGAATGAAGCTTATAAATATTTTAAGAAATATAATACAGTTGGCCCTCCACATTTGCAGGCTTCATTTTCGTGGGTTGGATTATTAGTGAATTTCTCCAACCTACCCCCTCTAACTTAAGCACTTCTTTTCCAGGAGAACCTTCCCTCTCAGTGGCTCTGATCAGGCTGTGCAGCCCTTTAAAAACCCACCTCTGGTCCTGCATATTCACCAGCAACTGCCTAGTCAACCAAGGATGAATCAAAGCCCATTTTCCCAGCAACACCAACCTTCTGCTGTTGCTCCATACACACCCAAGGAAGGAGATGGGAGATAGTATAGGGTCACCGTGTTGACCCACCCCTTTTCCCTCTCCTTTCCCTGAGCCGATTTAGACCCTGGGTGTCCCCTCTCCCCACCATGCCTCAGCCCCCTTCCAACACACACACACACACACACACACATTTTTTGATATTTGCAGTTTTTCCACTTTTGCGAAGGTCTTGTGCCCTTAACCCTAGCGAGTGTGGATATCAGCTCATGGATCCATAACCGGGGAGAGGGGTCTGATCCCCCTGATCGGACTGAATTGGATCCACTCAGACTCCTATGTAGTTCAGCCCACCCAAGAATTATCAGTTAGAAGCATACTAAATGATCAGGCACTAAGAAATATCAAGACAGCCATTGCCCAACTTAAAATCATATCATGATGAAGCCTGTTTGGCATGGATAAGACTGTGGATTGTCTTGAATAATCACAAACTTCTGACATTGGAAGGTCATGACCTCCATTTTGGCTGGCATGCCTTTCTCTAAGCATTTCTGACCATGGGATTGCAGCCCGTATTTCCATAAGTGTACCCAAATCAACTTTCTCGAAGTGCAGACTGCCTGTCTGACTGCGTTTAGCTTCCCTTTTCCTTCGCATAACAAATCTCAAGAGGACATGGTCACTCCCATTCAAGGATCCTACAACTTCCACTCCACTGACCAGTTCATCTCTAGAGGTGAGAATCAAGTACAAAATACCTGATCCCCTTGTTGTCTTATCCACCTTCAGTATGACGAAATTGTATGCAAGGCCGGTGAGGAACTTGTTAGATTTTACATTCTTGGCAAAGTCTGATCTCCAATAAATATGAGGTTGGTTGAAATCTCCCACTGCTGCTCTATCTCTCCAATGATCTATCATTCAATATACTTGCCTCCACTGACAGATGTTGCAGTCATTTGCCACTGCGGCCATTTCATATAAGCCAGCTACTGCATGATAAGACACAGCTGTAAGAATCATCATCTAGAGTGTGCTTGCTGAAAACAAGGTGGAAGAGGCTATTTTCTGCAGCTCAGCAAATCTACTGAGCTTGTTTTCCATGCATACTTCCTGTATTATAAACTCAGCAGATGGGGAATGCAAAAGCCACTGAATGAATGGGCATCTAAGGGTGTGTCTCTGCCAGTTGCTAAATCTTATTCAGACCTCCATAAATCAGCTCACTCACTTGCCCTAGCAAAGTCCCCTGTGGATACAACAGGATACAACAGTACATGTGGGGAGCGGGGTTGATGAACATGCTGAGCTTGGGAGAAACCTGTCTGCTCTGCAGGATTCTTGTTGTGCTACTCCATAAGTTCCTCCAGCAGTGGGGGACAGGGTCTTGTAAAGAATTTTCCTTGTTCAGGGAAGGAAAGTCACACAGTCCACTGAGACTTGGAACAGGTTGTCTCTTCCAAGAGTTTCTCCTTGTACTGATCTTTAGAAAAAGCAGAAGTAACTCACATCGCTTGGAAAGTGTTCGTGGAAACAACACATTACAGCCATCGGTAAGCAAAGTCATAATTTATGGATCCCTGATTGTCTACAATTGAATACACCACAAATACCCAACACACTTATCCCAAGACCTGTCCTTGAGAAGGACTGACCTCTGGATTTGTTTGCATGAAAACTAGCAATTCATCAAAAAGGTGCTGCTTTGCCAAAAGGGTACCATGACATATATGTACACATAGGGTCCTTTCACACTACACAGTTATAGCACCATGATTCCATTTTAACTGCCATGGCTGCATCCTATGGTGCAAACAGTAACTTTCTCAAGCTCTAATAATTACTCAATAAACTCATGGCTGCACCCTATGGAATCCTACAATTTGGAGTTTTGGGAGGTACTAGGGCTCTCTGGCTGAGATTCCGTACATTTCTCCCTAAACTGCAAATCCCAAAGATCTCATAGGATGCAATCATAGCAGCGAAAGTGGAATCATAGTGTCCCTACTGTGTAGCACAAAAGGGCCCTCAATGCAGAACATCTTCCATCCCCATGCATAACACTGCCAGGTGAGCTCTGTGTAAAGATGAGCTGGAACACCAAACCATTTGTTCAACTGAAGGGGGGGGGCTTTGCCCCTCCTTCACTGAGTAACAGTAGTATATGTCTAGACCATTGTAGAAGCAGTGCCAGTGTTAGACAGCCTGTGCAATAAACTGTGTGAAGGAAAATACACATTTTAGGTGCTCATTAACTTATTCATCAATCATCTGAAATTAGGATGAAGCAGTAAAAAAGCTAAATCAAGAATCTTCTTAGTGCATCATGCCAGTGTAACAGTCCATTATGCCAACGTAGTGCTCTTTGGCTGTACCACTGCTTTGAGGGAAGACGGGCAAAGCCACCTCTGTCATCCTAGTGTTGAGCAGACTCTTTCTCCAATGCCTGGTTTCCAGGTGGGTCCTCAGAGCCAGCATATTCTGGGAAGGCTGCCCAGGAAAATTACCCAAGCCAGGGTATTCTGGCAAGACAGCCTTGTAAAGCTGTCTGTCTGGGTGATTTTCCAGGACAGTCTTTCCAGAACACCCTTGCTCCAGTGGTCCACCCAGAAGCCAGATATTGGAGAAGCAGGCTCTCAGTGTTGGCATCATCTTTTTGTCAGTGACAAAACTGGCTGTGTCTGCCTTCCTGCATAGCCATGGTCCTTTTCTCCTGAAGTCTCTACTACAATTACACCAGCACTGAGCACCAACAGGATTCCAGTTAAAGTCTAGAGAGAACACCACACTACTCAGGGCAGTGAAATTTCAAGTAGTCTGAAAAGTGGCCTTCAACCAACTTGGTGCCCTCAAGATATTTTTGACCACCACTTCCATCAGCTCAAGCTAACATGATCAAGCTGAGGGATCATGGGAGCTGATATCCAAGACACCTGGAAGGAACCAGAACAGAAAAGGTTGTTGTTTTGAAATTCAAAAGGAATCTTTACACAGGCAAAAAGTGTCTTTGACATTGCATGGGCACAGGAGAAAAAAGAAATCTTATCGTGACATAAATCCAATAACCCAGGGAGAAGTCCTTGACTTTTAGCTCAGTGAAAACCATGCTGCAGTGAAACAAACTCGGCATAACATGGGGTCCCCTGCTTCATGGAACTAAACTTCAATGGATTCAGACTGAATAAAATTAAATGTTACTTAACAGAGTGCATATTAACATACAGAATTAACAGCTATGGGATGCGGTGATAGCCACTGGCTTAAATAGCTTTTAAAAGACTTAAGCCATTTCCACACTGTACTGTTACAGTGCTATTACTCCATTTCCAACATCCAGTGGAATCCTGGGGTTTGTAATTTAGGGAGGGGCCTTTAGAATTCTCAGCCAGAGAGCTCTTTGGCCTCAGGAAACTACAAACTCCAGAATTCCGCAGGAGGTTGAAAGTGGAATAATAGCACTATAACAGTGTAGGGCGGAAATGGCCTTAGCCAGTGGATGCATTTGCGTGAAATGACCAGCTCAGATCTTGTGATAGATGCTGCTGCTGCGACTGAGGAGCAACTGACTGTGGCTAGGGCTGAGCCAGTGAGTGGGATAGATGATGCCTCTGAGATCGAGGAGCAACGGACCGTGCCGAGGACTGGGCCAGTGAGTGAGCAAGTCAACCTGCAAACATCCCGCAGAAGGCTGAAACAGGCAGCTGAGAGGGAGGCTGCTTGGACTAGGCTGAAGAAACAATAACGAGCAGCGCCTGCTCACAGGGCCTGTTTAAGTCTGCCGGCATGGCTGCTCCTTGCTTGCAGCAAATTATTAGCAAGCCTTTACAACCTTTGTGTTTCCTGCTCCCTGAAACCCGCCAGACAGATCTCTGCCTCCTGAACCTTTGGACTGGACCTTGACCTGGCTTGGGTTGTGTTTTCCTGGTGTTTGGTATATTTGGACGCTTTCTGAAAGTATTCCTGACCTCCCTCCTCCCTTGCTGGCTGCAGCTCGGCAGGGAGAGATTCCTGACAGATCTGCAGGTACCGTACCCTTCATGAACAAGCAGCACGCTCATTCTTCCTGCTCAGTGAATCCCACGTGCAGTGAGAGTGGTTTAGCGAGCCCCAGAGCTTTACTGTTGCAGAAGGTAACTTTTCTTCACCCGTTTGTTTCCAAGAACAAACCTCAGATTCTTCCTCTGGTTTGTTGGGTGGGAACAAATCAGAGAGGAAAAGCCAGACACTGCCGGATGACACAACAAACCAACCGCAGAACAAAGTTCTGTGGGCTCTATAGCCATTCTTAATGCAACCTGGACCAATGAGTAGCATGCATCAGTGCGCTGTCCATTTATGAGATACCTGGGTTCCCATAGATGCTTGGCTTGTTGCTTTCTGCAAATGCATGAAAGACGTCTATCAATGTTTGTTAGTTACTGTGTCCAAAGACAGGATTCCTAAATACTAGGTGATGTGGGGGAAGGCAATTTCCTTCACACCTTGCTTTGTGGGCTTCATTAAAACATCAGGGTCACCTCTAGTAGAAAAGTAATAGGGAAATGTTCTGATCGAGTTGGGCTCATCTAATATTCTCAATCGTTCTTCCATCAGGCAAAGTGGAAAAGCAATAAAGCAGATACAGCCTGATTTCGACATTATTTCATCTACCCAGAATGGAACCCTGGCTTTGTTCCTCTGCACAGGTCATTGGCAAACTTGGCACAGATATTTATTTAAAATACAAAGCAGGCTGGACCAAAATGGCATGGAAAGCAGAACTATGAAAGCAGAACCACAGAACTATGCAGAACGTAATTCCAAATGTTGCCGAAGAAGAAAGCAATGCAGATCCAGGAAAGCAGCAAGTTACCAGATGGACCACTATTGAAACCAACTCTTCTGCAGCTGTTCCACTAAGGTTATAATCCTCAGAATTCACTGTGTAATAGCAGGGTGAAAATTTCCAAATTTGTTTTGGGTATATGAACGGGAAGAGGAGGAGGAACGAAACCGTCTATTAAAGGTCTCTTGGACAGCAGTACAGTCAGAGATTCCATGGACCGCGGTGGCCAGTTACCTAGCAGCCGTCTCACTAGCTGGTGAAGTTTTTTTTTTCTTTTCCCTTTTTTTTTGCTCCTCTGTTGGATGCATGATTTCTCCAGTGTTTGCACAAGCACGCTCCAGTTCTCGGGATGTTTGCCTGGCAGCAGCCATGGCTATGTGAAGCGACTCTGAGAATAGCAACAAGGCACAGTCTGGGAAGGCTCTTTTGACTCTTGCAGAGAGATATCAGAGCACACACTCATGGCCCTCACTCGGTTGGGGGATCAGATGCACTTGCTGTGAGGGTACTGCGGGGGGGGGAACGTAAAGCTTCTTGGCATGAGCCAGGATGCCTACAGTCTGAATCTCACTTTAGCCTCAGGTAAGCCCTTTCTCAGCCTTAGCTCTGACATGACCACATATTGATTTCTTTTTAAACTATTTGTAACATCATTCTTTCAGGTCCCAAAAAAAGTATTTGGGTAGTCTGCTATAACTGAAATTGCAACACAATCACACAACTACATGAAAACAGAAGCCAGAACAAAATCCATACGAAACAGATCCATGAGTCTCAAAATTGAAATCCACTAAAAGCCTTCTGCAATAGGGATGTCTTCATTGCTTACCTAAGAAATGTAAAAGAATGGGCTGGTCTAAGGTTTCTGGGGAAGGAACCCTACAAATAGGTTTCTGCCACCCAAAAGGACTTGTCTGGGCATGAGGATACAGATCCAAATATGAAGTTAATTATATCACCTACCTTACACAACAGTTATATACTTTACTAATATTTGGGAATCAGAGGATTTCTTTCTGTCTACAATTCAAAGTGAATCAGCCCCGCTGCCTACTTCCTGGACTTAACACACAGATCAAAATGCAGCTTTTCTTTGGACTGCACATCAAATGTTGCCGTCTGGAGTTCAGTTCTCAGGTCACAAAATTTACTTTATGGAAAAATGCATTCAGAATGCTGTGTTTTACAGGAGAATGTACACAAAAATGCATCATTTATAGAAAAATGCAGATAAAATACATATCACGCACAAAAATGCATTGCAGCTGAAAAGTGAGTGAGTGTGTGTGTTTTAATTGCAGAAAACCAGATGGGCTGGACCATGGTTTTAAATTACGCATAAAAATGGCCCATACTGAAAAGAGATGAGATGAGACACGTGTGAAGAATTTTGAGTATGCTGAAGCACTGGGTAAATGTTAGCTATTCTTATAGATTTATCCATAGACCACATACAGTAGGACATGACTGCTACAGCAGGATGTGCTCTGTGCTAATCGAAAGCACATTCAGATTCTCAAAGCCCCTCCCTGAAAGGGAGGTAGAGCACATCTTTAAATATTTTAAGTCCAATTTAATGAAATAAAATCTGAACAGAGGTCTACCTAAGCCAACAGGCCAGACTCATCGCCATTACTAGTTCACTTAAGAGGTTAAAAGCTGCTGCACCCTGGACCATTCACATGACAATTCAAGGCATGACATCTATTCAACACTGCTGTGGTTGTGTCAGTTCACTTTGACTCTGAGTTATGGAAACCCTATTCTAGGCTTTTATTGGCAAGATCTATTCCAATGAAGTTTGCCATTCTCTTCCTCTAAGGCTGAGAGAGTGTGACCTACCCAAGGCTGAGAGAGTATGACTTACCCAAGGTCACACAATCATGCGTTTCCATGGCTGAGCGGGGATTTGATTCCTAGTCTCCCAGACTCCAGCACTCAACTGCTATACCACACTGGCTCAACATCTTAACATAGTCAACCAGACTCGACATATTAAACAGATTCAACATCTGTTCAATACTAATTTTGAAAATATATAACTGAAAAAAAGTTTATTTTAAAATAAAGAGGGTCGAAAGAGCTCCTGGTAACTAGATGAGATCCCCAAGGGTAAAGATATATCGTTAAATACTAAAGTCAGGATTGTTCATGCCATTGTATTTTTGATTTCCATGTATGGCTGTGAAAGCTGGCCAGTGAAGAAACTGATAGCAAGAGAATCAACCCATCTGAAACATGGTGCTGGAGAAGAGTTCTGCAGATATCATTAACTGCCAAAAAGACAAATAAATGGGTCTAAGATTAAATCAAGTTTGAATTGTGTGCTCAGGGCTGAGAGGTGTAGCGCAAGGAACAAACCAGGCCAAAAACCAAAGCTGGGTGAAAACAGGCCACAACTTTATTGGCTACAGCAAAAGCAGGGTGGGCTTGTGCATGGGTCTGGATCCCAGCATCAGCCAGCCCGCCTGTGGACAGACAAGACTGAAAACGTGAAGCCAGGACTGACCCCGCAGGAGTGCAGGGATGCCGACACCCAAATCCACGGCAGGTGCCCACTGCCTCCCCTGGCCACTCCCTCCAGCCCCAGGACCCAGAGACCTGGTGAGATAGCAGACTGAGGTCCAGGAGCCATGCCAACTGCCTTACAAGTTGTGACAATAAAGAGGCAAAGACACAACACAACCACAGCACACAAGATACAACAAAACAAAAAGAAGCAGGCGGGAGGGATGACACATAGAAAAGAACTGGACTCTGGGGAGATGAGAGCCCAGCTACACAGAAGATGAGTGGACCAGAGGGAAGACTTCCTGAGACTCTGGCGCAGGCAGAAGCAGCCAATCAATTCAAACCAGCAGGTTTAAACTGATTGGCTGGGAGCCTTCCCCAGCCACACAAAGGCTGCTGGGTATGAAGAAGTAGCTAGTGGGGTCAAGAATAAGGCTGGGAAGCCACATGGCAGGGCTGGATCAGTTGAACAGCGTTGGGGGATGCTGTGGAGGCAGCAGTGCCAGCCCACGCTGCAAATGTGCTGCCCAGTTAGTTGGGCAGCTTAGCCTCTCTGTAGAAGATTATTAAACTGAGATTGTTGCATTTTGCATGTATCGTGAGAAGACATGATTCAGGAGAAAAGGCAAAAATGCTTGGTAGGACAGAAGGCAGCAGGAAAAGAGGAAAGCTAATTACAGGTAGGTCGATTCAATTAAGGAATCCATGGTAAGAACAAATGCATCTAGCAGTCCAAAAGGAATTTGTTCTCTCTCATTATACAGGAATTAAGGGACATCTGATTCAAAAAAGGGGGAGTAGGTTTTAAACAAAGACTTGGAAGTACACAGTGCAGTTAATGGTGCTGCTACAGGATGCTGTGAAGGCCAAAAGGACACGTGGGATTCAGAAAACACAAATAGACTGTTTTGTGGCGGATGGGTCTGTTTGGGCCCGGCGGCTATGAGCCGCACGCAACTCTCTCAACTCACCCAGAATCTGAGAGGGAGCCACTGGGCAAGTGACCGTTTGCATAAATGAGAAATGTTTGTTCCTTTGAGAAATAACATTTACATAATGAACATCCAGACAGAGTTAAGGACAAACAGGACCAGTTTTTAAATCCTGAACAAAACCCTGCACAATGGGCAATACATCTGAAAGCTTCACAATGACTTGGCCGGGGGCAAAAACTACTGGATCGTTCCTTAATTGCTTTGGGGGTTCCTTTCAAACATCCGGTATTGGCTGATGCCAGAAAAAGGAAATCAAGTCCAATGAACCACTGGCCCAGTCTACTACAGCAGTGAGGGGTTTTTTTACTTGAGCATTAACCCAAGTAGAGGTTAGAACAATAAGGAACAATGGATCCACATCCTGTTACTCCCTGGAATATGAATACAAGCCCCCACCCCGACGTGGATAAGAAAATGGCCCTCTGAACCACAGGGGGGGAAGTGGATGTTATCTAGATATGGTTTATATTTCCTGTTCCTATGTGAAAACCATCATTTAGGGGGCCAGCCTAAGATGCAGCTCGGAAGCAAATTTAGGGCCTGGCCCCATTTGCCGTGGGTAAGTTTGCCTGGATTTCATGGGAAGGAGTTCAATGCAGAATTTCTTTGCTCTTCCAGTTTCTCAGGGCTGTATCCCACTCACTTAGTAGCTGCAGGAAATGGTCTGGCTATGTCAATGCCTTATTTCTTAGCGTGCCTCAAACTTTGTGCCCTGACAGCTGCGTTGTCAGTGAAACCATATACATAGTATGCAACACCTATTTCAGCAAAGGTGGGTAACTTTTTCAGTGGACAGACGTGGAATTGCTTATTCATGTTTCTTTTGGGGAGAGATTCCATATGCATGATCCTGTTGAATCCTGCTCGTGGAACTATCCTTGTAATGGACAAGTGAATAATTAATTTGAGCTCCTTCTTTATGCATTCATAGGATCACTTCTGAAAATTACCACCTATTGTTACATGAGGGACAGCTTCCAGCTGCTGACTCTTTAACGGTGTTGGATTCAAGTGCGTGATGCAATTTCCATTTTTATTCATCACTAATTAATCTTTACAACCAAAGGGAAGATTTACAATGGCAGCACCTACAATCCAGTTTCAGCTGTGATGCTACTGAACAACATACTCAGTTCTTGGTCAGGTGATATCCTGCAGACTGTTCATTGACCCGACTCTATTATACATTATTTCCACTTGCTCATCTTTCATCTGAACAAGTCCTTTGCAGATAGTTGTGGCTTCTGGATCTCTTATTTCAGTTGCCCACAACGCATCTTACACAAGTGGGATGGCCGGGGGATAGTTCGGGGGCGGGATAGAGAAAAATGGCTATCCTTTACTATGACTTAAACAAACCATCTATTTTTAAAAGGAATGCTATTTGTTCTGCACCCGATGAACAAATTTTTTTGCTTTTTTTAAAAAAACAGATCAGACTTTTTTTTATCACAGGCAAATTAAGGGCAGACAGGCAGACAGCCCCGTTGTACCTGAGTCCAGCAGCTGGTGAGACCCCCCCCCCATGTTCCAGTTGCCACTGCTGTGGCCACTGGGGGAGGAAAGCAGCCAGGAACCGAACTTAATTCCTCCCCACCATCCCCTTTTCCTTGTGTGTTGTGTTTTATTTAGATTAAACTAACTAATTATAAACCACTGTGGGAACCTTTATGGTCGAAGAGCGGGGTATAAATACTCTAAAGAAATAAAAAAAATAAACTAGTAATGATTGAGGACTCTGTGTGGGAAGTTGGAAGGATGTTTGGGGAACATACGTGCAAACATTAAGTCACATCCACGTTTGCCGGCACCACCGTAACTCTTCCATCCTCTAAACAAGCTCGCAGGCGTCATTACCGGCTCTACAAGCCCGGATCATCACCAGTGTTGACACTCTACTGAATGGTATCACATGGAGTGTGTGAAGAAAGGGCCAAATATCCACGCAAGAAGTGGCAGGTGTTCTGTTTAAGAAGAGTTATGGAAGAAATTCACACTCTCCAGACTCAGGACAATCCACTGCTGTGTAAATACAGGGCTTCCTTTTCATTTGGCAGCAGATGGACTTGATGGTCAAGCAGTAACATGATAGCAGCTCTACAAACCAACACAAGTTTGACCTGCATTATGCTGCCGTGTTGACATGCCCAAAGATAGATGAGCGAGGGAATGTCATTCAGGCATGAAGAACTAATCCCATTTGTTCAGGCATCGTTTCCGTTATTGGAAGATAGCTTTTTGCACTGTAAGTTGACTTTCTGCCATCACATCATGAATAGTACCTTCATTTATGTAGCCAGCTTGTTTATTACCCCACTCTCACATTTCAGCCAGAAAGTTCGGAGCAGCTTATAATGGGTTCCCCAAGCACTCCCCACATTAGCACCCGATGACCATGGAACAGCACCTTCCTCCTCTAACCACATTACATCTGTGCAATGATCTGGGTTTGAAGTTATCGTGTGTGTGCAAGCACAGCCACAATCCAAACTGGTCACCAAATCACAATATGCTTTCTATATCCTATGGGAACAGGTTAATGGGAAATGTCCAAATCCTCACATAGACATTTCAGGACTTCCACAATACATCTGTGATGTGTGGAATATTTATTTTGGAGTGGTTTATTCCTGCCTATATGAACAGAACTAGAGACTACTAGTTGTTGTTTAAAAAATAAAAACACATACAAATGACTTTAGGCTACCGGTGGAACACTACTCAAGGGACGATGTCTTGATAAAGGCAGGTGGACCCTTGACAAGCCCTTCCAAATACAGATTTCTCCAAGTCAAAAGATTCTCTATATTCTTCCTTTTTTGCTGCCCTGCTCAACTACAGTCTAGATTGCACCTCTTCTTGTGGTCATTGGCATACATTCAGTGTAAGTCTAGTCCATGGTTTTGCAGTAATACAGAATTAGCCTACCAAATTAAAGAGTCAAAATAAAGATTTGAAAGACTGTCTTCCCCCATGAGCCTGCTTGAGCCCTAAGACCTGCATCCCTCTGTCCCACCACCTTTACAGGCACGGCTGGTGGGAACACAGGAGAAGGCCTCTGTGGCTGACCCCATACTTGGAACTCCTTTCCCAGCATGACTCCCTCTCTGTTGCCTTTTCAGTGACAGGATGAGACCTTCATTTCCCAGCGTTTTTGGGAACTGATTTTTAACAAGGGTTTTTTGTGGTGCTGCACTGTTTTTAACCTTTTTTAAAGTAAGATTTTAAATTGTTTTAACTCGGTTGTTTAATCCTGTTTCAATTTCAGTTGTATGTTTTAACTACAGTCAGCCCTCCACATTTGGTAGGGTTAGGGGCACAGGATCCCTGCAAAAGTAGATAAACCACAAATATCAAAACGTGTTTATGTGCCTGTGGGGAAGGGGGCCAAGGCACGGTGGGGAGAATGGACACCCAGGGTACAAACCAGGTCAGGGAAAGGAAAGGGAACAGGGCAGCATGGTGGCCCTATACATCCTCTCTCTCTCCCATCTCCTTCCTTGGGTGTGTGGGGGGCACCAGGAGAGGGTTTGCGGTTCTGAGAAATCGGGCTGCAAGCCATCCTTAGCTGGCGAGGCAGTTGTGGGTGGTGGAAAAGGAGGAGGACCACCAGAGGTGGGTTTTTAAAGGGCAGTGCAGCTTGATCAAAGCTGCTGAGAGGGAGGGTTCCCTGGGATGGAAGGGCAGGGGCTAGAGAAACTCACAAATAATTAAACCCATGAAAGTCAAACCTGCATATGGAGAGCGCCAACTGTATATGTTTTTATTGTACTCTTCTGCCTTTTTCTTCAAAAAAGGTGGGATATAAAGGTGGGATGGAAGATTTTTATTTATGTTTTGAGTGATACTTTGTTGTGATTTTGTGTCCCGCCAAGTCCTTTCCAGCTTATGGCAGCCCTAAAGTGAACCTGTCACAGAGCTTTCATAGCAAGATGTGCTCAGAATGGGTTTGCCATTACCTTCCTCTCAAAGAGAGACTTGCCCAAGGTCATCCTGTGGATTTCCATACTACAGACATCTTTTCTTGTCTCTAATGCATCTTCACTTTTAACTTGCAAATGTTTAAAAGCTGCAATGCAGAGAACTGTAAAGCCCTTAGAAGTGTGGATATAAAATTTAAATGATCTAGGCCTGAAACACATTCTTCTAATTCAGCTTGGAGAACTGCAAGTTGTTGGGGGGAAAGGGGTTCCTGTTCAGCCCACTTTTGCTTCTGGTCGAACAGGTTTGCCATGGTTTCCTGTGGGTTCAAAATCCTACAAAGCCTGTTTGGCCAAGTCAGAGTGGGATAAAACAAACATAAATACACATCATGGAGAAGATGTGTCCTTTTCTGTCTCTTCCAAACTACTTTCCGTCTGAAGCCATAATACACACATGCTATTTTCCTGTGAAGAGATGTATCCTTAAAAGAAATAGAAGACCCAGTACTAATGGCCATCTTTATATAGAGAAATACAGCATCAGCACTTCAAGATGTCCCTCTCCTATAGCAGAAAAAATGATCCATATAGTAAGAGGAAACATATGAGTAGTTGTGTACTGGTAAATAGGGAGATGGAGTTATGACATCATGCCACAGATGTTGTGATTATCTTTTTTTTTTTAATTGAAACATTTCTTGTGAAAGTATACTCTGGAAAGGAAAAATGCTGTACTGTGTTATTTAAAAAGCAACTCAAGCAAAATGTGGCAGGGGTAATGCCACATTCTCACTGAAACAGCTCAGATTTCATTTGTGAATTCAAGCCAACTATGGAAACACACTTTAGCCAGTGAGTAAGATTGATTGGGCACTCGCTAAAAGAGTGATTAGAAAAAAAAATCGAAATTATCTGGCAAGGATTAGCTGGATTCCCCCTTTTCCCTCTCCGACCTTTTTATTTTTTTTACATTTAAATTACACTTCTTTCCAAGTAGTCAAACCCAGAACAGAGGTTCTGAAAGAGTAAGTAGAAACTGTTGTTTGTCTAAAGAAGGATGATTCAAAACTTTAGAAATAAGGCCTGCAACTTGCCAAACAATTCTGAGAAACTATCCAGCACTGTCAGAACCGTAGCAGATATGAAAAGCAGGTTACAGAGGCCGTTTTGCACCATCGTTCCAAAGAAACTGGGCACAACTTTAGTGCAAGTGAGTGCAAAGTTTAATTTGATTTCAACAGCTGGCTGCACTTGCACTCAAAACATCTGGCAATTGATTTAACTGCCAATGGAAACAGTCTTTACACAACTCAGAATGCACTTCTTTAGAAAGGTTCTTGTTAAAACTGAACACAATGCAAGGAAACAAAAAGAAGAACAGAAACTCTGAGATGTCAAAAAGGTTAGCTATCATTGCTCTCGACTGAGCTGCTTAAATGTTTTCTCCGCACATCTTTCCCTTCTATCTGGGGATTATATGGACAGAGAAGATTTGCTGCTTGACTCTACAGAAATCAATATGCTGGCTAATTCCCTTTGCAGCTCACAAACATGACGTGTTTTGACACAGCCTTGCATTTTTCGACAGGATTATACTTATTCTTCTAAGTAAGGACAAGCAACCTCTGCTCTGCAGGCCACATTCATGCTGGGGAGGAGGAATCCCTGTAGGGCTGATCAGGTTCTTACTGTCTCCAATCGGAGAGAGACGGGAAATCTCACTCTGGCCCCCAACCTATTTCAAGTGTTGTTGATCTGGGTCTTCAAGACCCTAAAGTGAACTCATCACGAAGTTTTATTGGCAAGATTTATTCAGCAGGGGTTTCCCATTGCTTTCCTTTGAGGCTGAAAGAACGTGACTTGCCTGAGGTCACCCAGTGAGTTTCCATGGCTGAGCAAGGATTCAAACCCTGGTCTCCCAGAGTTTCCAAAAGGAATTTTAAAAGCTCCACCTGGTATCAACATTTAAGCCCCAACTGCAGTGGGAGGAGGGCACTTGGAAGGGTGGATGTTAGGTGGGGAAGGGCAAGATTTCCACAATCCTCTTCCCTTAATATGTGATTAAGTCTCAACTGGTACCAATGGAGGCTTTTTGAAATTCTGATTGCAGTAGAAGAGGAACTCTCTCTCTCTTTTTATGTACACTCAGCCCTCCACATTTGCCGGTCTTTCACAGATTTGATTATTTGCAAGCTTCTCCAACCCCTGTCCCCACAAGCTCTTCTTTTCCAGGGGCATCTTGCCCATCAGTGGCTCTGATCAGGCCATGCAACCTTTAAAAAACCTGCCTCTGGTCCTCGTCCTCCTCCACAATAGCAATAGCATTTATTTCTATACCGCTTATCAACTGAGTGTTATCTAAGCGGTTTACAATGTATTTTAGCTAATTGCCCCCAACAAGCTGGGTACTCATTTTACCGACCTGCGAAAGGATGGAAGGCTGAGTCAACCTTGGAGCCTGGCAGGATCGAACTCACAACCTTGTGGTTGCATTACTGGCATTTAACCACTGCGCCACCAGGGCTAGGCTGCTGCCTAGGCTGCAGCCTGATCTCTCAGCACCATAAATCCCCTTTCAATGTTTCCCACACACCCATGGAAGGAAATGGGCAAGAGACAGGAAGTGTAGGGCCACCACACTGACCCACCCACTCCTTCCTTTCCTTTCCCTGGACCCTGGGTGCCCGTTCTCCCCACCATGCCTTACCCCCCTTCCCACAGACATACACATGCATTTCTATATTTGCTATTTTCTCACTTTTGCAAGGGTTCTGTCTCCCTAACTGTAGCAAATGTGGAGGGCCAACTGTACATGGATAAATGCACATGAGTGGGCATTCATGAGCATGTCATAAAAAATGGGTTCTGGGCAATGTGGTAAAAGCTGCACGGCAGCACCGGGGCAGCACCTGACAGTTTGGGAGCTGGCCCTTCCACTGCTGGCACGCTACTTACCCACCCACCCAGTGTTTTGCCCAGAACTTCACTTGGCCCTTCGATCATAAGCGTTTTCCATCCCATTTTTAAAGGGTGGTACTAGAAAAATAGCCACCAAAGGAGTCAAAGAAGAAAAACCTACAGGCAGCCTAAAGACTGTGTGCTTTAGTCATGGGGCTGTCCTCTACGGCATAAAGACAAATTCTGTTTGCAGTTCAAGAGCTGCAGCTATAGAGGAGAAGCACCTGCAGAACGCAATATATGTAGGACTTCACATTCTGATGCTAATAGCTATAAGAATGGCAGTTGACATATCATAAGGATTTTACCTATATACTTCAGGGCAAATGTATAAAATACAATACAGAGCCCTGATCTGCAGGTTTTTAAGGGTAGGTGTTGTTCTTTACAGAGTTTACACAGACAATAATAGAACTGTAAGATGCAACTCACTCTGACATTCCACTGTTTCTATAGTGATCAGCAGTAGCATTTGAAGCTCTTTGTGATTATCAGATTCTGCTACTAAGTGATCCGTCTCTCCCTTCTTATACATACATTCCTATTTTGGAAGTCACTTTAACCCTTTCCTTCCTCTTAAATCAGGAGCGGCAGCCAGACCCCATGGTACAGTCCCGCAAACCCAACGTCTTCAACAGAGGCTGAAGCTGAGAAACGTTTAAGCGGCAGAAGGACCAAGTCTGTTGTATTTTGTCCTAAGAGTCTGCTTCGGGACAATCAAAATTTCTGCTGGAAAAAAAAGAACTCTGTAACAGTATAAACCATGCACCTTAAACAGAATTGTGTGATTTCTCTCTTTTTGTACAATTCTGCTGCTATTGGTGATGAGAGTGGCAGGAAACCATTGTAAACCTAAGGCAAACCTTTCACGGAGTTTTCTTGACCACATTTCTTGAGGAGCTTTGTCTTTGCCCTCCTGTGAGGCTGAGAGAGTGTCACTTGCCCAAGGTGGGTCGTGGCTGTGTGAGCATTTGAACCTTGGCCTCCCATAATCCTCATCCAACAGTAAAACCACGATCCCATGTTGGAACGGAACAATACAAGCCATTAAAGTTCTGACCTCTGAAAAGCTTACTTCTGGGGGTGCCGAGGTTTTGCTAGGCACTGTTCACACTCTTTCACATACATGTTTGCAAGAAGGGGGGTTGGAAAGTTGCAACATACTTAAAAACAATACAGGTTAAAACTATATAAAACTTTCCATAAAAGTATAAATGAGGTCCAGCTCTATGTCCAGCTTCCCTTCTATAAATAACTATAAATGTTATTTTAAACAATTTATAAAGTTAAAAACAATAAACACTAAAAAGCAACACTGCGCAGCATGAAAAGGCCATCCCAGTTAGCTATTAAAGCCCGATGGCATAAAAATGTTTTAATGTGTTGATGGCAAGAGGGCAAAGACCTCCTCGCCTAAGTTCCAAAGTCTGGGAGCAGCCACTGAGAAGGCCCTCTCCCTTGTTCCTGAGAAGGTGGTGAGACGGAGAGAAGGGCCTTTCTAGATGATCATACAGCTCTGAAGAGCTGCTAAAGGGAGATATGGTCTTTCCTATACCCTCAACGTAAGCCACATAAAGTTTTATAAGCCATCACTAGCACTTTCGGCTGAATAGCCCCCAAAACACCTAAGCCATTTCCACATGTTACCTTGCTCTATCATATTCCAGTCACAATCCCAGCAGCGCCTTTGCCAGGAAGGGAGCATGACGGGAATGCTACCCTCCACACCTGGCCGGCTCCCTGCAGAAGGGAGAGCGAGGGACATTCCTCTTCCTTCCGCAGCGCAGCCAGGCTCTTTCCCATGCTGCGCTGTGGCAGGAAGCGCCTCCATTGTGCTCCCAGCCCTTCCACGTGGCCCGGAGGGACAGGAGCGTAGCGCAATCAGGGGTCACTGACAGAGAAACTCTGTCGATGATTTAGCCTGGGATCACGCTGGCTGGCAATGGGCGAAGGGTGAGACCGCAACACCACCATGTAGAAGCGTCGTCGCCATCCTGCTCCTCTCCCTTCCCCATGCTGGGAACCACTGTCTTGTGGAAAGGGCCCTAGCTTCTATCACTGTTTGCTGTCTTTCTTCCATGACCTCCTTCAAAAGGGAAAAATATGCTGAAGTGAACAGGACCTGTGCAAGAACAGTTCTGCACACAGACACCCTTCTTTTGTACAGGTCAGATCCATTTCCACGCACACAAACCCCACTCAACCTGCTGCGCTTCATGAAGCCCAAATACATCAGTCTGGCCGTCTCACGGCTGCAGTTGTTCCCAGCTGTTGCCTCCTGGAAGAGCTGCCTCCACTTTGTGCCTCTGTGAGCAACTTCAATTGCTTGAGAAGGCCTGGAGCATGCTGTGGGCAGAGGCACACACGACAACCACCCAAGCTTTCAGCTTGGCATGGTCGTGTATGACTGGAAGGATCCCTGGAAAAGGCAGGTAATATTTAGGCCATTCACACACACCCTTTAAGAACTACGCTTCCTCTCTCTGCCCACCCTCAATTCTTTTTCACATCTCTTTCCCAGCTCTTTAGAGTGGAGCGGATTGATTGTTGCCTTGGCTCCACAGACATGTTTCCTCCACAAGTGGAGAAAGGAAGAAGGCAGCCCAAGGGAATGCTTTTTCATACCACACCTACAACTGCCTCAGGCCTCCTTGTTCTCATGCCGCAGCATTTAAGGTCAATAAAGCCTCTCCACACGGCTAGGTGATTTGTTCCTACTTCTAATTCCAAGTTCATATCTCACCTTTACTGCGAAATTACCAGGGGGCCTTAGATAAGACACAGGGATGGTCTGAGTGTAATGTCAGAGCCTGGTTTGGCACCCAATAAATGAGCATTTAAAAAGCCTCTTTGGGGCTGTACTCTCCTCCTGAGCAACTCCCTCCCATCTTGACTGAACTGCACTTTGTTTCAAATCAAGGAGAGATGGAAAATTTTGGTCTGTCTTCAGCTTATCTTTTTGTTGTTATGGTTACATTTACTACAACTTTTTAATACACTTGGTAAAACACTGAGAAAAAGAGGATGAATGACAACAAGGAGGAGGAATTTTGATGCATGCAAAGAAAGAAGAGCACAAAAGAGGGAGGGCACAAAGCTGAAGATCTCTGATTGCTCATTCCTGTACTGCCGAAACAAGTTTTGGTGTTATGGCGGAACTGCCTCCTTGTATCTTGGCCACCTTAGTTCCCACTGTTCCTTAACCCAGAAAATGGGTATAATTTATTATTGTTGTTACATGCCTTCAGATCCACTCTGACGTATGGCATGGTGACCCTGTCTCCACCCAAATGGCTGCCTTGTGTCTTCCTTTGTTTGATTTTATATTAGGAGCCCAAAGCATTAAGAAACCATTATTTCATCTTGTCATTATGTTCCTCTGCGCTTTCAAGTCAACTCTGACTTATGGTGACCTCATACTCTAGGCTGTTCCTGGCAAAGGCTGGCCATTGCTTTCCTCGAAGGCTGAGAGTGTCACTTGCCCAAGGTTATTCACTGCGTTTCCATGGCTCAGCAGAGATGTAAACCGTGGTCTTCCAGAGTCATAATCCAACACTCAAACCAATACACTACACTGGTGTCCTCTGACATAATACTAAAAGCTTACAATACAAAGTTGCTATTGTGAGGATTACTGAGATAAGCAATAGGGCACCCTAGAGCATAAAAATATATTTAAAAGTTTAATTAGAGGGTCATTATCATTACTGGGGGAAACCAAAGATTGTATCAACACAGCTCCCATCTCCATTAGGAAGTGTAGAATACCAGAACACTGACCATTTAGAAGGGAAGGATCCAAAGTGCTGACATCATGTCCTCAATATTCTAATACAGGTTTACTCAACCAGTACCTACAGAAAATAATAAGCCCTGACAGCTCAGAAATACTTAACAAGAGCACACTGACATGCAATAGGACAGCCACTTCCTCTTTCTGAAAAGACTGGACCCCCTGGCCTCCATTTTGTTGTAACCAAAGGTTTTTCAGAGCACAAGCAGCCCAGTCTTCTCAGGCTAACTTCCTCCAGCTTGGACGACAATATCATCATCACTAGCATCTTTCTCAAAACCAGTTTTGAGAGTTTTCTTCAGAGATAAATTCTGAGATCAAAAGATTTTCCATGCCACAAGAGCGTACAATTTGATTCCTTTTCCTGTAGATGAATCTATCCAGCTTTGTCCCACATTTTATACTGTTCCTCAGGGAAGCAGATATGGTGAATAGACAACAGTGATTTACACCTAGCTTCCTTTCTTCACAACACTCCAGGGAATGCGTGGGATTTAATTTCTGTTGTCTAACAAAACACATTAATCTCCCAAGGACAGTATTAGTCCAAATATTCTGGGGTCATACGCTTGGTTAACACTTTTTAGGGCTTTGCCCCTTCAGAGCTCTTTACAAACAAACGACTAAGCCCACTTCTCAGCAGATACAAGATAAGAGAAGGCTTTTCCAGAATGCGTGTGTGTATGTGTGTGTGTGTGTGTGTGTACATACTCTCACATACAAGTTGTCAAAGTTGGGTGCAACACAGGCCAGAACCATAGAACTACTCATGTGAATATGCAACTTATGTAAGCAGAACAACACAGAGCCACAAAGTTAGAAAAAAAATAATTATGGTGCTCTCTCTCTCAACAGAAAAAAGTCCTTGCTTGCAAAATTCCCAGCCCATCATAAAAGGGTGTTCGTGAACTGTGGCTGCTCCGTCACAGCTCCTGTGGCTGCACACGGCATTCCCACGCAGCTACCAGAACCCCAACATGGCCTACACAGCCCTTCCCTAAACTACAAAGCCCAGGATTCCATAGGATGTCGAAAGTGGAATAATAGCACTGTAACAGGCTAGTGCAGAAATTACCATAGTGCTTATCTTGTTACTATTCCACACCTGGGAGCAAAAGTTGCCTGCCATTTTAATTTCCCACAGTGCCTCAGACATGCACTGTCCAGAGTTTGGAAACATTACATTTTTGGACTACAACCTTCCCAAACAGTCATGCTGGTCAGAAAATTCTGGGAGCACCCCTCTTCAGAACAGCTCAGTCCCCAGAATACTGCTGGAACTGGCTTGTCAATCATGAGAGACAGAGAGAGAGAGAAAGAAAGAGAGAGAGAGAGCATTATGTTTCCTATTCTGAAATCAATTTAATTCCTGAACCATCACCAATAAACATAAATAAATTGTATTATGTAACCTTCAATACTTATTACTCTGTAACTAAAGAGAGACTGTATACAACATAGAAATGTAAACTAAAACCTTGCGGTCTCACAACCTACGTGCACTCAGAATGATAGCTGCTTGGAGACAAAAGACAGATGCACATTTTGTTCTCATTGGACACACAATAAAGACTTGAAGCAAGCTTACTTACTGTAGACAGAGCTTGCAATGTTCAACACAGTTCTTGGAAGAAAGTCCTATTGGACAAAGGAAGATATGAATCCTGATCTCGTGGCATGTTTACTCAAAAATAAGCAAAACTTTCTGGAATCAACAGCTGGCTATTTACTGGGTAAAAGAGCAGCCTAGCTTGGATGGTTATTTGAGGCATCATAAACTATAGTGTATTAAGCCATGAACAGACATTGAGACTGAGTATTCTTTCTTTTGAGACTCCTTGCCTTGGCCAGGATTGAAATGCTGGCTTATTTTCCCAGCTTATTAATCAGCATTTAGAAAAAATTCCTCAGTGCAGATGTGACTGGGTACCCCAGTTTAATACAGGGCTGGATTTTTGCACTAAAGTGGGCACATGATGGAAGGTGTTAAAGAAAGGGACATGGTAAGAGTTCCTGGCTTTAGAGGCTACGGTATGATTTTCTGAACTGAGACATAGTTTCGCCAAGAGATGCAAAGTAATTGACCCAAACCTTTTTTGTTATATGAGCTATAGAGAGAGATTACTAGCAAGTGAAAACAATGCAGAGTTCAGGTAGCGTAAACAGGAGTTCAAGATCACTCTGTGCATGAATTAGATGAGAAGCAGAATGGCATCTCTTGGACCCCAGCACTTGTGATGACTTCCTTTTTCATTCCTGGCTCAAATAAGATCCCCATAATAATAAACGGAAAACATAACACACTATCATCTTCAATGTTTACCCCAGAAAAGTCAGATCTTCCCTTTCAAAGCGATTTTTTTAAAAAAAGCACAGACAAGCAGCCTTAAATTTAATGCATTCAACAGACCCACTTGATTCAGTTTTAAAAGATTACAGCCACAGCCCAACACAGGATTATGTGTGCTTAAGACCAATGAAATCAATGTGCTTAATCAGGCTTAATTCTGTGCTGGATAGAAGCCTATCTGTGTAGGCTTTAACATGTCTGTATGGATTAAATTTACATTTCATTTTAAACAAAGAAGCAACACGGTTTAATTCTCACTCCAATTTAAATTGCCAACCCTGATTCAACATGTAAATCAATTTTAGCCACACCAAACAGAAAAATACAATACAATACAATACAATACAATACAATACAATAATACTATAAAATGTAATGTAATGTAATTGACATATTTGTCTGCAACATTTTCTATAATATGTATAAAATAAAATAACATACCCAGACATCTTTCCAACCCCATCAGCACAAACATGAACAGTTGGACATAAAGCCTAAAGCCTGCCTATTCCAATAAGCATTGTCCAGTGCCAAGATAATGATCAGAAACTCTGCTCCAAAGAAGAGCTGGTATGGCGGGGTGGGCAACTGTGGAAGAATAGGGGGCCACATCGCCCCCTCCGGAGACCTCGGAGGGCTGCATCCACTTCTGAAAAAAAAACAACAACTCCCCAAATAGTTCTAACCACCCTCTAGGGACACGGGGGAATTTTCACATTTTGGGTTCTTCCTGGGCCCTTTTAGGCTTGGGGGATGCCTTTTTTAACAACACGAAATGAGCTGAGGTCACTTCCTCTTCACTTTCTATTTAAAAAAAAAAGGCTTCTCTTGGGCCTAAATTTGCCCAGGGTACCAAAACATGGGGGGAATGCCCTCCACACCCCCTAGATAGCATTTTGGGGGCATTCTAGAGCCAAAAGAAAAAAAAAAAGCCAGGGACCTTTGGGAGTTTCATGTAGTCTGTGGTCCACACTTAGTCCATTTTGCTCACTCCTGCAGTATGTCATAATAGTGCCAGGCCATTTTCACACTACATTGTTATAGTGCTATTATTCCACATTCAACACCCTGTGGCATCCTGGGCTTTGCAGTTTAGGGAGGGGTATTTAGAATTCTGAGCTCTTTGGCCTCAGGAAACTACAAACCCCAGAATTCCACAGGATGTTGGAAGTGGAATAAGAGCACTATAACAATGTAGGGTGGAAATGGCCTCAAACTAGGGCCAAAGGTTCAGGTTCAAATAGTCCTTCAGCCACAATACACACTCGGTGACCTTACACCTGTTACTCACTCTAACCTACTTCAGAGATAAAATGGGAGTAGAAGAAGAACTATTTATATTGCATAGCATTCTGTGTAAAAAAAGTTAGAATATAAATATAATGAACAAACAAACTGCCCCCCAAAAATGTAGTGAAGACTCCTTCCAAACCAATACTCAGAGTCAACCCTAGAGAAGTTCCCTTGGTCCTTCTCACCTTTTCTTTTAGACTGCAGGTGAAAATAATGTTCTTCAAAAATCTTTATGACAGAAATAATAGAAGCATTAAGAACCTTTTGCACTCTTGTGTTTCTGCATTCAATGTGCCAGAAAAACATTCCCTAGAGCCTCTCTGAAAGTTACAAATATGCAAGTTGAAAATATTACCACAATGTCCTTGGAATATAACCTAGGATCACTGACCCAGCAAGGAAGATTACAGAATCAGTAGTGTCGGAAGGGACTGCAAGCGGCTCCAACACACTGCCGTGCACGAATACACAACTAAAGCATTTTTGAGAAATAGCCCTCGACTCTCTGTTTAAAAACTTCCAAAGAAGGAGAATCCATCATTCCCCTGTTTAACTGGTCTTATCATCAAAAAGTTTTTCCAAATGTTTAGGCAGACTCTTTTCTTTTAACTGGAATCCCTGATCTCCTTTCTAAGTGCCTCCTTATAAATGATGTTAAAGAAGACACTAAGGCCATTTCTGCAAACGTCACTGTCCTGGAATGGGGATGGGTTGCTGCCAGTCTTGCTTTTGCATGATGTCATCGCGGTCCCATTGCCCATGCATCCACAGCCATCACAAGCATGGGATAGTCCATTACAGGAAAAAATCTGGTAATGGCCCGCATCGCGTGATGCTCCCATTGCCAGCCGCTATGTGGAAAGGGAGGAAGTGCAATCTAGGCACTTCCTTCCCCAGCGTGGCACGAGAAGTGGCCGGTGGCACTGCGGAAGGAAGGTGTGTGTCGCTTGTGCTACCTTTCCACAGGCAGTTGGCCAGGTGCACAGGGGAGCATTTGAGTTGCGCTCCCATCCTGGCAGTGGCACTGCTGGGATCACACCAGGATGACGATGGAAAACGGTAAAGTGAGGAAAGGGTCTAAGAGTGACCCACTAGTGAAATGGAGAGAGCCAGCATCATGTAGTGCTCTGAGTGTTGGGTTAGAACACCAGAAAACCAGGGTTCAAATCCTTGTTCAGACCACAAACACCCACTGGGTGACTTTGGGCAAGTCATGATCTCTCAGCCTCTCAACAAACCTTGCCAAGAAAACCTGATGATTAGGGTCACTTTAGGGATCGCCATAGGTCAGAAATGACTTGAAGGCACACAACAAAAACTACATCAAATAGTACAGTAGACTATATTGGACAGTACTGGATTTTCCTTCACTGGAGGTTTGGGTGGCCAACTCTTAGAGGTGCTTCTACAGTGGCCTCCTGCAGAGAAAGTGGGTTGCAGAAGCAAGCCTTTGAGGGTCCATTCCAACTTTGGTTCTGTGAATCTACTGCACGAAATCACATCTTTTTAAAAAACAAGTGCACACCTGAGATTTCAGAGCATGCTTATTTAAAACAAGGAAGAGCAAATGAAGCAAACAGGTGCCTGAAGGCATGTGCATTATATAGGTATTACTGGACAGTTGGGATTGGTTGCATCTTCCCAAAGTGCCGGGATTAGCTGATGCACAGCACACGCAACAAGCTGGACACCCTCTGGTTGAGTTTGTTTTGAGCTCTTCAGCAGATTCCAGCCGTTTCCTCCCCAGCACCACAAGTGGGTTCATATGGGGGCTCCCGCTGGCTCACCAGGGCATGTGGGCTGCTATGGCAACAGCTTTGGCTCACACCCAGAGACAGGGAGGTTTATTTTGACAGCCACACAGTTTTTGCTGACCCAAGGCAACCTCACTTTCTTTCCCCCACCCCACACCCTCCCCGCCCTTGCTATGGAAAGGGCAAGGCCAGATTGTGGGATTTCTGATGGCAACGCTGGCTGGACCTCAAGCTGTGTTGCAGTTCTGGAGAACACGCCTATGGCCACTGCAGCAACAGGCCTGGAGGTCTGAGGCCGGCCAAAGTGGGGTGAGAGGGCAGGGCTCCACAGCTGCTGTGGAAATCAGGGAAGATTTCAACCAGGACTGTGAATGATTTACACCCACTGGGTAGGTCGCTTTGGGTCTACCAAGCCGGTGGGTGGGAAAGAAATCTCGCTCACACCCTTAGGCTTCTGTGCAAAGGGTTTTAGGGAATCGCAGTCAAAAAAGGCCACACATTTTCATGCATAAGAGCACTTCTGTACTGAGAATAAATTACAAAGATTGAGCAAATTGTTTAAAAGCTTCTGAAGACATACTCTGTTACTCTGACACTGCAAAAATCAGACAGACCGCTGTGGCACTTTTAGAAAATTTGCACACACGTTGTACAAATTACAATACATGCATTGTGAATCAGAGTTGCCAGGTTTTCAAAACAGCAATAAGGGACAATCCAAGGCCTGCATCAGGTCCACCTCAAGTCTTCTGAGTGGAGTGGAGGGCCTCATGGGAATGTTCCAGATTTCTGCAAGAATTCAAATCTCACAGGAATCCCAAATCTTAAGAAATCTTGCAATGGTAGGCCACCAGCCACCAGGAAGGGAGGAATTTTTACTGCTGCCAGTCCAAGCATGCTGTATGTGTGCTACAATATATCATAATTTGCTGCCTCTTGGCTACCTCATGTCAGAGGAATTCTAGGAGACAGCCCTGTGCACCTGTTCTTTTCTTTACCACTGTGATTTGAATAGCACGTGCTGAGCTGGAGGGACAAATTGTGTGCATTTGTGCACATATGGAGACTCATCAGCAGACAAATAGCCCTGCCTCTCAGCAGGGAGCTAGACCAGAAGAGCCTTGCTACCGTATGTCTCTATAAAATTAATTGTTTCTTTTCTAAGTACCTTCGAGGCATCTACATTTTTGCCTGCCAAGGGGAATCTGCAGTGGGGAATAAAGAAGCTGTTACCAACTGTTGGGCCTCCCTCCAAATTTTTTGGACTTCCTCTCCCAGAAGCCCCAGCTAGCATGATCGATGGTTAGGGATTCTGGGAGCTTAAATCCAAAACTGGACAACCAATGTTTGAAAACCACTAGTGGGTACAGATCACGTGGACATAAGGAAAGGACAGGATAAGGCAGAGGCAAGAACCATATGATTTTCCAGATGCTGTTGAAGAACTGCAGCTCCTACCCTTGCCAACATAGCTAGTGGTGAGAAATTCTGGGCACTGTAGTACAACAATATGATGCATGATTCCCATTGCCTGAAGTAAGGTGACCCGGGTTGCCAGCTTGAATTTGGGATGGGGCTCCTTTAACGTTAATATTTAATAAGATCGTGAAAAAGGGCAAGGTACTCTACGAAGTGGGGCAGTGGAATCTGTCATTTCCCACCGTTGAGAGATGTCAAAACCCTGGCTTTCAGCTGTAATCGTTCCGTTCCAGCACAGCTACTGCTTTGCTAGTGGAGGCAAAAAGACATGTGTAGGAGAGCATCCTGCAACAAAAACAGAGCTAGGTGCTCCTCCACACCCCCTCTCCTGCCTCTATTGGTAAAGTTGGGGTTTGGAGGTGGGGAAGGACAAGCACCTTTGTTCCACTTGACAGAATTTTATGGTACCTTGTCTTGGAGCCTGAACTCCTATCCAGTCTGGCAACCCTAAAGGCAAGGAATGTGTGTCCCTTTTGATTGTACTGGACTGAAGCTCTCATCATCCTTCACCAATGTTTGCACTGGTTATGGAAGATCAGAGCTATAGCCCACCATCATGCAGAAAGTCACAGATGCCCACCCTATCAATACCATCCCAAGGGAAAGGTAATGTGCAGTCAGCAAGAGCAAGTCTCTTCCTGCTGCTGAACTGTGAGTGGGATACAGAAGGCATTTCAGGCATCACGAAGCTAGATCGCTGCAACTCATTAGCATTACAAGGTTTCGTTTGATATTACAGCTCATCTCTCTATAATTTCTTTCAATAGTCAGAGCTGGGAGGAGGGGTGTCTTAGGTCATGAGGTCAAGATTTGCTGCAGGCTTGATCTCTCACCACCACATGAAGTTTAAAATGCATTATGGGGCCACCAGACTTTCCTTCTAATTAGCCCTATGGCAATCAAGAAGGTAAATGTTGCTGCTGCCAGAAAGGAAGGACTGCTAGTGGATACCTTAAGCAGCTATTGGTCTTTGATGGACAACTAGGAATGTCCGACCTTTAGTCTCCACAATGGTCATAGAAACACAGCACTGGAAGGGATCTCAAGAGCTTTCTAGTCCAACCCCTGCTAGTGGAAGAATCTATTTTATACTCATGGGACCAACACACAGCCTATATAGCCATTGCTGTGATGTTAGCATGAGCTAAATGGCCACCAGGTATGTGTGGACTGAGACCCATCACGGTATAGTGGGAGACCAGGGTACAAATGCCTACCCAGCAACTGAAACCCACTGGGTGACTGTGGGCAAGTCACACTCTCTCAGCCTCAGAGGAAGGCAATGGCAAACCTCTTCTGAATAAATTTTGGCAAGGAAACTCTAGGAAAGAATCTCAAGAAGTCAGAGTCAATTTGAAGGC
This sequence comes from Iguana delicatissima, assembly GCA_948472985.1. Taxonomy (NCBI): domain Eukaryota; kingdom Metazoa; phylum Chordata; class Lepidosauria; order Squamata; family Iguanidae; genus Iguana; species Iguana delicatissima. Next base: position 740,680 of record CAOKZL010000262.1, on the reverse strand, counting down.
ACAGAACAATAACAAATAGCCATGTTGAGCATGGTGGAGGTTGGTCATCCTATCTCTCACCTTCACTCCACTCACATCTTTTCAGGATGCTGGAAAAGTTCATTATAGAAGAAGGAGGAAAAGCATTGCGGGAACAGGAGGGTAGGCAGCCATGTCCTGAACTTATCTGCAAGAATAAGATGAGAATATCTTCTTGCTCTAACACTTAGATCACACACCAAAGTTACTTATGAAGTCATTAAAAAATTATTTCTGTTTTTTAACTGATATTTCAGATATTTCCTAACCTGATGGTAACAATGAATGCTGCTAGGCAACTTTGTTTTTACTCAATGATAAAGTTATAAAAATGTGAACCTGATTTAAGCAAAGTTAAGGTGAACTTTGTCCTTACAAAAAGTCTTTCTCATACATGATGACTATTGAAGGAATCAGTCCTGTCCCTGCACTGTACGTTGGCAACCTGTCCTGCAATTAGGGTCACCCAGGAAAGTGCCACGTTAACAGAGTTGACACAAATGGTGACTCAGGCTTTTGAAATAAGGAGATAAGCTTCCAAAGAATGTAATTTGAAGACATAATGAGTGTAGAATTCATATTTAACTTCTGCTTTTAGTAAGACTTGGAAACAAACCATATCAAAAGGTCAGGCGTTTATATCTCATAACTATGAGGGCTAGAAACTTAACAGTACCAACATGGGGAGTGATGGACTTGTTGTTAATGACCCTGACATTTCTAATATCAAATCATGTGTCGCATAAAAGGGATTTAGATTCACAGGATGAAATCCTAAACATATAGGATTGTATTGCCGAAATAGCCAGCAAACAGGATGGTATCTATTCCATTTCAACCAACAGACTTTTGACACAATGAAGCATTTCTGTCTCTTCAATGAGAAAATGTCAAACAGATGACCTTAAGATCAACAATGAATCCAGTTATTTGGAAATAAGTCCTAGCAATTTCATGACAGTTCATTACCAAGTCAAAACAAGGATGGTAGATGCTCAGTCAAAGAATGCTGTACTGACTAAGCCACTCTGGGATGGCTTTAGTGCCTGGCATCTTAAATTTTAATGGGCATTACACTCTCTTCTTTCACTTGTGTTTTCAAACCACCCGTTCCAGCTACTTTCTAGGATAAACATTAAGTTGCATACTAGAGCCACGAGAGAACTATTTCATGTATGCTCCCTGCATTCCCGCTGTGCCCAATTTGGAAAGGCAAAGAACTCTATCAAGGGATAGAGCTATACGCCATGTAAAATTTTAGCAGGAATTAAAATAAAGAGCTGTAAGTCAGAAGGAGTATGTCCCCTACAGATGTCTTTGTAAAGTAAATGGAACAACTGCCAGTTCCACTAGAGGGATGGAAATGTCCAAGAGGGACTTAGCATGACCTAGAACAGCAGCTTTGAGCAAGCTAGCATAATGCTGTTTTCCTTCATCTAAGCACCACTGCCAATGTAGTCAGGTGAGCATAGAGGCTGCTGATGGTCACATTTTGAACAAAATGTTATCCAAGCTATGTTGTGGCAGGGAGAGGTTGGCTAGTGACAGGACCAGAGAGCAAATTGTCACATGAATGCAATTGTCATTCAAACGGTTTGCTTAATGAATTTTTTAAAAAACAGCATGACCCATGGATGAATACATTGGTTGGTTGGGGAACTGGTAGATTCTCCACTCATTCCTGTGTTTTACTCTAGAGCAGTTGTTCTTAACCTGGGGTCCACAGACCCTTGGGGGTTCACAGAGCCCTAACAAGGGGTCCACAAAGCCTTACTGCTGGACACCAACAGCAGCAGCAGCAATAGCAAGGCGAGGGGCACTGAATCTCCTCCTCCCTCACTTGCCTTCAAGCTACTTACGACTTCTGGCAACCCTAAAGTGAACCTATCACAGGGGCTTTGGTCAGAGGGGGTTTGCCTTTGCCTTCCTCTGAGGCTGAGAGAATGCGACTTGCCCAGGGTCACCCAGTGTCTGATATTTAAATTTTGAGTTAAGTTTTAGGGGGTCTCCAGCAACAAATTATATTTACAGAGGGTCCCAAGTAAAGAAAAGGTTAAGAATCACTGCTTAAGACAGAAGCCCTGAACCTCCCGTTCTCTGCATTTACAATCCAGAGTAACAAAACTGGGTCCTAACAGATGCTCTGGCCCTGACATCCAACCATGCAACCCCCATCCTCTCCGCACTCTTCTCTCTCTCTCTCAATCTCTCTCTCTCTCCAGCTGTTTGTCTGAATGGAGCAGGGAAGAAAGCAAGGAAGGGGAAGAAAAACTTGAAAGCCTTTGAACCTATTCTTGCTTCAACAGCTGCCAAGCTGGCACTGTCAAAAGTCAATGAGAGGTCTCCTAATGATTGTATTGGTAGCAGGATTAAAAATGGTGCTCTGCAGAGTTCAAGTTCAATGGAATGGCAACCTTTTTAGGATAGTTAAAGAGATCTAGGCCCTTTACGCAGAGAAGTCCAGAGGACTTAGCAGTTTTTTGGATGAGATAGTCTGTTTCAGAAACTCTCTCTCTCTCTCTTTCTCTCTCTCTCACACACACTCCACTCTGCATTATTCTTAAGCAGGATCTTGGAACCTTCCTATGTCTCATAATAGTCCTGATATGTCTGACAAAGCCTAGGGGAGACAATGTAATCCCCATAGCCAGCTTCCTGCGGTTTACGCAGGGAAGTCAAAAGGTGGTGGTTGTGGCATTTGTCACGCTATAGCACAGGACAAAGAGCAACAGAACCTGCCATCTGTATACTTTCTACAAGACAACATACACACACTTTTAAAAACTCAAGCTGTGGGTAAGCAAATTAAGACGGAGCGTTCTTTAGAAATCTTTCCGGAGCCTCAAGAAACTTGCCTCTTTGACAAGTTGTGGTGGTGTGTTTTCAACTCATTTCCAACTTATGGTGACCTTAAGGCAAGGCAATCATGGGGTATTCTTAGCAATATTGGTTCAAAGGGTTTTTTTGTCACTGCCTTCTTCTGAGGCTGAGAGAGTGTGACTTGCCCAAGGCCATCCAGTGGGTTTCCGTGGCCATGCACGGATTTGAACTCTGCTCTACCAGAGTCATAGTCCAATATTTAATCAAGCACAACACCACACTGGCTCTCTCTCCTTTGACAGTTACCCCCCTCCATAAACCAGCTGTTAAGAATGGAGTTTGTTTCTGAAAGAGGAGACATGGGAGAGGGGAAAGGAGGGATCAAGTCCGTCTGAAGACCTCGGCCCTTCACCTGACCAACACAAACACATCCTGCCTCTTTCCTCACCTCCATCCTCAGCCCAGCATCTGTTTACTTCCCTGAGACCCATAAACATTCATTCCCCTTTGGCAGACATACCCACCGATACATTCACGCCACTTTCCCTTGCCAACACACAAAGAACTCCTGTCACACAAGTCATTGTTAGGGGGACGGAGGAAAAAAAACAGCAAACCAAAGTGTGGGGGGGGGGACACATTAAGGGGCCGACGGAAAACAGCTTACATTTCCTGCACTGGGAGATGTGGGGAGGGGGAAAAGAAAGCTGACAAACCCTTACTTTCCAAGCTCCAAAGTTTGTTGTGTCAAAGCCTCTTTTCTTCCTCCTCCGAACTTTGGAAAGTCCCAGAGTTCCAGAGAGAGGAGAAAGGTTTGGAGGAGGTGAACTGGGACTGGGGAGAAGACGGGGGGGGGGGAGACTTTCCTCTTTCCTTTTGTCTGCAAGCTGCATTGCCAGCGAAGCAATCGGCCTGACCCAGGTTCAACCAAACCCCCCCTTCCCCACCTCTGCCTTTTTTTCTTTTCCCCCCAAGCCTGGGAGCAGTTTTCAAGACGCACAAAAGGCCCCCCCCCGCTTCACCTTCACCCATCATCCGAAGAGGAAGAAGAACAAGAAGGAAGCTTCAGCCATCCCTTTGCCGGAGGGGGGGAGAGGATCAGACAGCCACAGGAGAAGGGCTAGGCTGCCCCCCTACAAGAAAGACACCCACTCCAGCACTCCTTCCCCCTCTCTGCTTACCAGCTTTGCAAGGATCCTTGTAGTCAATGGGCTCCGTCTCCTCGTCCTCCTCCAGCACGTAGCTGTAATCGGTGAAATCCATGGCTTGTCCCAGGACCAGAAAGGAGAGGAAAAGCAGCCCCCCTCGGGATGCAGGCATGCTGGCAGGTCCCGGGAAATGCTCCACGGCGCTGGAAAGGGGGGCAAAATCCAGGAGTGGGCAAGGGGAGGGGAGGGGGAAAGAGAGAAATGGAAAGAGATGGGAGGGATTCCCCCCTCCTCCCTCTCTCTCTTCCCTCCCTCCCTCCCTCTCTTCTTCGTCTCCCCCCCCTTTTTTTCTTTTTTCTTTTAGGGAAATGAAATCTGCTGGTGGAGGCGGGTTCAAGCGCCAGAGCTCAGCCCCCTCCAAGCTGGAGGGTTTGATCGCAGCCTGGGAACTGGGCCAGCCCGGGGGGGTGGGGGTGGGAAGAGAGAGAAGAGAGAGAGAGAGAGAAGCAACACGACTTCTTCTCCCGAAGATGCTCTCCAGGCACCCACGGGTGGATTGGTTTTATTTTCGGGGGCGGGGGCTGCAGGGCGATCCGGGCTTGGAGTGGTTGCATACGCTGCAAAGGAGGAGGAAAAGGGGATCAGGCCCCCCTACAAAGTTTTCTGCCCGTCCTCTTGCATGTCAAGAAAGCGTGGAGCCCCAGATTTGTATTTCATCACCCCCCTCTTTCCCGTGTTTTTTTCCCCTCCTCCTCCTCGCGTGGCTTTATCGAGAGAAATCCTTGGAAACTCTTGGGGGGGGGGGTGGAGGAAGGAAGAGGAAAGAGAGGGCATTTTAGGACAGGGCTGCACATTTTCGCTCAGCCTGGAACCTTTTCAGGAAAAAAAAATGGGGGAGGAGGAGGAGAAGAGGAGACACAGGCAGCTGGAACAAAAAGTCTCTTCCAGCCAGAAAGGGAGCCGGAGGCTGCGTGGCCAGCGTGGGGAGGGAAGGAGGGAGATTTACTTCCTGGGTGGGCACCAGTGGGTTCTTTCCTTCCCCCCGGGGGGGGAATTGGAGGGAGGGTAGAACTTCTGATCCTAAAGTGGCCTCTTGTTCTTCCCTCTTTTGGGACCCGGGGGGCGTTGTGGCTGCCCCCCAGAAAGGCAAACTCAACTCCCTCAGCTGAGTTGTACCCCCAAAAATGCGTGTGTGGGGGTCTGGATACCCTCTTGTTTTCGCCACGGTGGAGATTCGGGTTTGCAAAAGCTGCAAACCAGAGCTGCCGCCCCCGTTGCTGGCTTTGCTGCGCGGCATGGGGTGCTGGAGGCGGGGGCAGCCTGCGTGGGGCGACCGTGCACAAAAGGCACTCGTGATCTTCCCAGGAAGTTTCCCCCCTCCTTTTTCTTCCAACCCAGAAATCCTATGTAGACAGAGGTCTAGTATCTGCTGCCCAAGGTGGGAGGAAGCCTGGCAGAAGATCCACGTCGCTTTTGGTATCCACGCAGGGGCGGCCAAAACTCCCACGCAAGACCTCGCCGGCCTCACCTTCGCACCTTTGGCACCCACGTGGCCATCCCCACGCTCTCGCCCCGCCTCCCGGCGACGTGGCGCAGGCTTCTGACGTGGCAGCTCAAGCCTTGCAAGGAAATCTTTCTTTTTGTTTTGCACCCGATTTTATACATTCATGCAAAAATTGTCTAGTTAACCAAAATTCAAAAAGATACCTAATGCCAGCGCATTTTTTATATAGAAACAGCAACTCCTTTATGCCCTATACTTTTTTTAAAAGAAAATAATGTTCTTTGCACTGCTGGCATTACCCAATTTCCTACATTACTTAAGACTCCTTCAAACTAGAATACTAATACGAATATTTTACTCTTTCAGTACAATAACTGATGATTCCCCCACCTTCTCTCTAAATAATTACATACTCCCAGTCTTTTCTCCATCTATTTAAAGATTTAAATAACATTGTCAGCTTATCAATTTGCATTAATTAAATCATATATCTCTAACAGCCAATCATCAATTTCGATATGGCAAGGCAGGATTTCCTGCAGCACTTGGGACTTCTACCAATATGAGGATTTTTTTCTTTTTCTTTCTGGAGTTTGTTCTATTAACATGAGAACTTATTAAGGAGTGAGGAAGGAGTACAAGTTTCCAGAGAGAACACAGGGTTCAGTAGCCAAGGCTTTAAATAGATACAGGTATATCTCAGTTAAGGGAATAACATATCCCTAGGAATTACATTTTTTTAAAGCAGAAACTCTGGTACCAGAGGCAGAAATAGCATGGAAAGAATAGATTCCTACACCACCGAAAAAGAATAGCGGTTCAACATGTAGGAGCAAACTTTTATTCCAATATGCACGTGTGAAATGAAACAACCAGGTCAGCTAAGCCCTGCACAAATACACAAAAGGGTTTCTGAACCTTCTAGGCAACACCTCAAGGCTTCTTCCAAAATGAATCCAGAGCTAACATTTTCTTGCAGTAGCTTCCACTTTTCTGATGATTGCCATATTAAATTATGATCATATAACAATAATATAATAACAGTAATAACAGTAATAGTTATTCTTTACCCACCTCTCGCTCTGGATCAAGGCAGGGAAGAACAGATTAAAATACGGCAACAAATAGACACATAATACAGTTAACAAACACAAACACCAATTGAAAATAACTAACCAGTTAAAAGAGCGTATTGTCAGTTTTAAAAAGCATGCATATTAAAAAGAGCAATTCATAACTTAAGGCTCATAATTTAAAAACCATCTGGATAAGCCTGCTGGAAGAGATTGGTCTTAAATACTGTTTTAAACTTAAGACAACATATCCAGCTTTCAGAAGATCATTCCACAGTATGGGGGCAGCTGAAGAAAAGGTCTTCCGGTTAACAATTGCCTGCCTAGTCCTCACTGAATTAAATGTCCTCCAGATGATCTGAGTGTGCTGGGGGGTTATATGGGAGAAGGCAATCCTGTATGTAACTGGGACTCAGGCTTTAAAGGTACCAACACTTTGTACCTTGCTTGGAAAGTAATTGGCAGCCAGTGGAGTGATTTTAATATAGGTGCATTAGGTTCACCCCTAGATGCGCCAGTAAACCAATTTGGCTGCCATGTTTTGCACTTATTGAAGTCTCTGAACTTGGTGCAGTGGTTCTCAACCTGTGGGTCCCCAGATGTTCGTGGACTTCAGCTCCCAGAAGCCCCAGCCACTATGGTCAATACTCAGGGCTTCTGGGAGCTGAAGTCCACAAACATCTGAGGACCCACAGGTTGAGAACCACTGGTATAGAGGTAGCCCAAAATATAGTGCATTATAGAACTCTGACCTTGGGGTTACCAGCACTTGTACTACCATCTTTAAGTCCTCATATCAAGTGAAGCTGATAGCAAGCATTCTTGGCTGTCGTATCTATCTGGGCTGTCATTTGGAGCGACAGATCCAGAAGTAACCCCAAGCTGTGAGCAAGTCTTTCAGGAGAGCACAGCCCCATCCAGGACTCGTTGACACACCTCCAGCCCCAGGTTGGGGCCCTTAATAGTAAGCACCTTCGTCTTGCTTGGATTCAGTTCCAGTTTGGTTTTCCTCATCCAGTCTATTACCACCTCCCAACATTCATTCAGAGAAGACACGTTATCCTTAGTTGATGCTGTTTTTGATGGCATGGAGAAGTGTACTCTGGTGTTATCAGCATACTGATAACACCCTGCTCCATGTCTCTGGTTGTTCTCTTCCAGCGGTTTCACATAGATGTTAAACAGCATTGGCGATAGATTGGTATCTTGTGATATGCCATATAACAGTTCCTTTTTTTGAGGAGCAGCTATCCCCAAGCATCTGGAACCTACCTGAGAATTAGGACCAGAACCACTGAAGTACTGAATTCCCCTGATGAGCCAACTTGATAACAGTTAACAACAAATTTGTTCCAGCCTTTGAACAGCAATACATTATCAGGCATTATTAACCTACTAGACAGAATTTCTTAGACTTATTCTTCAGCTGAAAAATCAAAGGGCAGTCCTATCCATAAACGGTGGAATTAGTGCAAGACTCTTACCAAAAGAACACAAAGGCCAAAACCGCCTGTCCCTTGCATCCATTGCTTTTCAAGTAAATAGTCCGATCCATATTCTGTCCTTCGATTGCCATGTAACCGTGCAAGCAAGAGAGCCAACAGCTGGCTGAGGCAACATTAGGCTGGCTGGAGCTGTGCTGATTCCAAACCTTGGTCTTTCAAGATAGATGTGGCTCTGGCCGATGGACTGGGACCCCAAAATTTTATTTTGGAGGAGCTCTCATTAGTTTCCATGTGTTGGAAATAACTTAGGCCCAGTCTAACCTCGGCCTAATTTTGTGCCAGCACAGGGGCTGTGTCTTTGGACTGAGCTAGGTCTGGGTGTGGTGTAAAGCAGCTTCTCTCCTGGTCTACCCTTTCTCTGCCCCCCTGTTTTTGGCCCATCAGTAGGCTGATCTCAGCCCTTGTGCCAGCTGATCTCTCAGCTGGCTGATCTTTCAGTGGCTCATTTATAGGATTGTCAGACACAAGGGGGTTATGCCAGCGTAAGGGGAGTTCAGACTGCTTAGGGCCGTCATCATAACTCCCTTGAGCTGGCCTATTTTTGAGTTTGGATTTCACTGTAGTCAAGCACTTGGGGTAATGACTTTTGGTAAATAGAAGGAACCTGGAAATGGCCCACAGAGAAAGAGCCCAAAATTATTTTGCTTCATTGCACATCAGATGATAACTTTCAGCAGTCACACAAAGATCTGTTTAGCCTGCTGTGACCACTAATTTTACCTGAGGAGTAAGTGAAAACAAGCTATTCAAGTGAGAACGGACATCAGAACTTGGAAGACTGACAATACATGTTCTCACCTGTCCAATGAAAAGCAGAGTTCTGTGCGTGTCTCTTCAGAAAGGTGAATCTAAGCTCAATGGAAGAGGTAAATATAAGACTGCAGAACAATTTCAAAAATATTTTCTTCTCTGTCTCTATGGATGAATGTCTTCATTCCAGAGGGAAATATTCCATAATATTGGCATGTATTGTCTTACACTGATCTTGTTTTCTGTCTGTGCTTACGGTGTCCTTTGAATGCTGTTGTTCTTTTCTCCACATGTCTCCCAGAGGCACTGAAGCAACGTGTTGTTTTGTTCCTTCTTTCATTTGGGCAATGGTTTGGTCATTTTTTGTTATTGCCCAATTTTACTGAGAAAGCACTTGTGAAATGTGTTTAATGGTTCTGTGCACAGTTATTTATTCCAATGATGTATGGATTAGCATTTTAAAACTGCAAATATCAAATTAAAATAATGTTAACATCTGTGTAAAAGAGAAAGAGCAGCAGAGGTGTGTGTTTGGGAAAATTTAATAGCGCTGTTTGTGGAAACTAAAAGAGACTTCTAGCCATTATAACTGTGTGAGGCAGGATCATTGACTTATATTTAAGACACTGTTAGCTCAGAAACTAATTTTTAACAATATTAGTAAGTAAAGTTTGGCCTAAATACCCTAAAGGCACTAGCTCCTGTCTGATCTCAGAAGCTAATCAGGGTCAGCCCTGAGTTAGTACTTGGATGGGAGATCGCCAAATAATATCATGTGCTGTAGGCTATGTTTCAGAGGAAGGAACTGGCAAAACCACCAATGAGTATTCCTTGCCTAAGAAAACCCTATGAAATTCATGCGGTCGTCATAAATCAACAGGCAACCTGAAGGCACATGCACATACATTAATAGGTAATCTTATGTTTAATCAGTTCATACTAATATACATTTGCCAACAATCGAAGGTGAAGCAGAGAGGCTTTAATACTCTCCACAGAACATGAGTTCAATATAACTCTAAAACTTTCACCTTTGCACAGATTTTCATCAATTTTGCCCACTCCCATTGTACGTGACTATTGGCTTACGGTTGCCAGGAGTTGGGAAGGCTGCATGTTTCCCAATCCTGTCAAAGAATACTCCTTTAAATAACTGGAGGACAGATGACGGTTCTGCAACAGATGTCTTCTATATAAAAATTTAAGAGGTGCATGTCAAGGACAGGTTGAGCCTCTCTCCTTTATTATAGCTGGATGGCAGGAAAAATCCCATCTGCAAAGGTCCGTGTTTCTCTTTTACAGTTCTTAAAGGAAGTGGAAAGGGACCTGGTAGCCAGAGCACAGGGCTGCGACTAACAGCAGGAGCAGAGAGGACAAAAGAGAGAGGGAGAAGCACCTTTCACATGCTGCATTAGGTACATAATTGGTCATTGTTTGAATGTGAAGGAATATTGGCACCGTAGAGTTTTTGAACTGCGTCTTGACTGTGGGTGACACCTGCAGGTCAAAATCTATCACTTAGGAATCTCTGAAGTAAACACAACAAAGAATAGGGTAGTTTGAAGTCATTGGTTAACAAGTTAACAAACTTTCTGGAAATGGCAGAAGGCGCTGCACAATGATAGGGCAAAAGAATGACCACAGAGTGGACAAGTAGGAATGGCAAAATCCCCTTTGGGTTTCTGGTTTCTCTAGATCGTATAAATCTTTCACCTTTTACTGTCAATTTTCTTCACTGTCTGCCTTTCACAACCATACGCAGAAACTGGAAATACTATGGCAGGCATGTTCCCGATTTTGGTATTCAATGCTGTATATATTTACACTTGGAAGATCTTAAGTTTCTTCATCAGTGCCCTTCAAGTCTTAGTTTTTATCTGCTATCTTGACTAGTTTCCATATTGATCTCAGCCAAGATACAGAAAATGTTCAAAAATGTTGATGTCTTTATCGCCCACATTGACCTTATTTATTCAATAAATAACCAAAGTAAATCTTTTGAGTGATTATCGCTACAAAAAAAGTACCTTGTTAAAGATTGGCCCATTAAATATAGCTCATTGCTTCTAGCCTACATATAGTTTATTGCTTCCAGCCTCTGGGCTGATATAGGACTTCAAACATACTGCAGAGAATTCTGGAGACAAATGGGTTCCTGGAGAATTATAATCATAGAAGGTTGAAGGTTGCTCCTGGAATAATAAAAGGAGTCAACAGAACTGGCATGTTCCACTTTGGGTCATATCCACACTACACTTCCGCTGCCATTGCTCCATCCTGTCCATCCATCTTGGGATCTGAAGTTTGGTGAGCCATTTAGGATTCTCTGCTGTAAGTGCACATTACAGCACAACATTTTCTATTTGTGTTTTCCCCAAGGCACAAACCACCTAATGATATTCTCACGTGTCTGGAAACCATGCCCTATGAGGAACGCCTTAGGGAGCTGGGTATGTTTAGTCTGCAGAAGTTAAGAGAGGACATGATAGCCATGTGTAAATATTTGAAGGGATGTCATGTTGAGGAGGGAGCGGGCTTGTTTTCTGCTGCTCCAGAGACTATGACAAGGAGCAATGGATTCAAGCTGCAGGAGATTCCACTTGAACCTCAGGAAGAACTTCCTGACGGTCAGAGCTGTCTGGCAGTGGAATCTGCTGCCTCAGAGTGTGGTGGAGTCTCCTTCTTCAAAGGTTTTTAAGCAGAGGCTAGATGGCCATCTGTTGAGAATGCTTTGATGGGTGTTCCTGCATAGCAGGGGGTTGGACTCGATGGCCCCTGGGGTCTCTTCCAACTCTATGATTCTAGGATTCATCCCACTTTGGTAGAATTCTCAGAATATTCCATCATAGGCACAGTCTAACTTCTAGGGGCCTTTCACACTGCACAGTTATAGCACTATGATTCCTCTTTCAACTGCCATGGCAACCTCCTATGGAATTCTGGATCTGAAGTTGAGCCAAGGGCATTTAGACTTCTCAACCAGCGAGCTCTGGTGCCTCTCCGAATGACAAAATTCAGGGTTCCATAGGATGTTGCCGTGCCAGTTAAAGTGGAATCATAATGTGTTGCGAAAGGGCCTCCGAGTTTCTTCTGACAATACTCACCCTGTTTGCACCCACATCCTTTGCACTTTCAGAGACTGAGACACAACAAGCACCATCCTCCTGTTTTATCGCCGTGCATTTCCTCCAATTGTTACCTGCAGTGCATGTGAGAAAAGAAGAACAGATGTGCTATCGCTGACCCTTGTGCTTGCAATGAGTAAGAGTGAAAAAAAGAAAGAAAATAAGGTCACCTACTGAATTGGAACATTCAGAACAATTTATTGAAGTCAACCTCAAGCAAAGATTTAAATCAGTGGAATGTCATTTTAAAAACCTTTCCAAATTAATTCTCACAGAAGCAAAAACACATCTGAATTCCAAAGTATTTGTAAAATAAAAAAGGCAACATCTCAGTAAATATAATGTACAAAAATTATATGTTCCTACCATCACTCACATTCAATAAGAAGCTAAAATGTTACAGGCAAGTTCTAGATACACGATGACTAGTAAACAATGAGCTACCTATATACAGGTTAACCAAGCTTTATAGATTTCACACTATGCAAGAGAACATAGGCTAAACAACAAAACCCTCCAAAATGTTGTTAAGTCTCAAAGTCTACGCAGCAACATCAAGTCATAATACAGTAACGTCCCCATGGAACACCCCCGGGAAAATTAACACTACTCGTTAGTGTTGAGAGTTTCTATTTGCATTTGAGAAACTCCTAAGATACTGGTTGTTTTTTTTTAAAGTGAATATCAATGATTTTGCTATTAAAGACTCTGGTGATATTTGTTAAAATAACATTTCACAGAATCTACAAAGTTTGGTACATAGTAACAAGGTCTACAGAAATAACAATTCTACAAAGTCATTGTTACAGATAAAGAGTATACAGGAATGGAGACAAATTGTTGGTATTGGTGTCCTTTGTGCAATTATCACATGTGTGGGTACAAATGGATTTTTCTTTTTCATAGCAACCCCAGAATACGCACATATCCTTATAAACAATAAAAAGACACAGTCTTGTTGCTAGCCCATCAAAGTAGCTATTTTACCATCTTGGTTTTTCAATGGCAACACAAGTTATTTGCTTAAGAAAACAGGGGAATGACACTAACTGGATACAGATCAACATGAACGAATAGTAAGCAAATATAAAGTTACCGTCCAGTTCTGGCAGAGAGATAATTTTTTCTCAAGGATGCCTGACGCTGTGGCTGTGGTGTTCTGAAGATTTAATATAATGATCTAACCTTTCCAACAGCAGAAAGAGAACTCAGTAGAAACGGAATCACAAATACACACTTCACACAGTTGTAAGTTTCTGTGTACAAATGACATGAATGCCACTAATGGAAGCAGTGACTTGGGGAACAGCTTTGGCAAAGTGGCAGTTTATCTTTTTTTCCTTTATTTGAAGTGAATTTACATATGGAATGCATATGTAAGAATGCAATCCGCCAAACACTGCTTCCGGGCATCTTCTGCTCAACTCAGTGAACGCTGTGAGGTTTCTACACAAACTCCACTCACAGAAACGGTATACAGAGAGAACTAACGTTTGGCTGATTGTGCTCCTCGACTTCTGCTCATAAAGTTTGCTTCACCTCTTCCTGCCTTCTAAAAAACCCAGAAAGAGCTCCCTTCAACCCATGATATTTGTACCACAGTTTGTCAAACAACAGGATGGAATAGGAAGTTGACTTGGTCAGCTCTACCCCTAAAGCTACCTGCAAGACATCCAGGAGTGTTTTGAGAAGTGCAAATATTTTTTTCCTGAATTGTGCGAAGGGAACAGAAGAACGACGGGCCAATTTAACATTGAAAAGTAAAACAGGTTGAAAAGTTGTAATCCTACGAATGTATCCTGTAACTGCTCTTTTTCTTAAGAGCAAAGCTGCACGCGCACACATACACACAAACACTTTGTGAGTCCTTTCAGCTTCCCTTGCATCTACACCATGCAACGAAAGTGGAAATTGCTTTCAGAGATCATGGTAAGGTGAGAAAGAGACTTTCACACAGTGATATAAAATGCATAAATAAAACACAAACTGCAAAGTAAGAATGGAAACAGCTTCAAGTACATTAAACCCTGAATTCAATGAGGCAGAAGTTCCAATGTTAAAGTGACTAAATTCGTACCAGCGGCAAACATTCTCCCCCTTCCTATGTTACCCATAATGTCTCAGTATATACAGTCACCTATGGGTTAGAAGGTCATTGTCAACAAAATACTAATAATTACATGTTACCAAAGCCTCCTTGTGAGAGCCAGCGCGGTATAGTGATTTGAGCATTGGACGACAACTTGCTTGGCTGTGGAAACCCTCTGGCTGGCCTTGGGCACATCACACATGCTCAGGCCCAGAAAACCCCGTAAGAGGGTCGCCTTAGGGTTGACGTAAGTCAGAAATAACTTGAAGGCACACAAGAACAACAAAGCCTTCTGTACATGTTAAGAGTCCAAGCACAGACACCTCTATACTTCATGCTAATATAATTTTTAAAGGGCTGTTGCTCACACTGCAGAGGGGCACACTTAAGTCCTGCTATAACATGAGGGATGAAGTGTGTACCTCTCTTGTATATACTTTAAAAAAAAACCTCCCCTACTGTACATACACTAGTTTTACAAATGTATTTTCTCTTGGTGCAAACTGCCAGGAGCTCTGACGTTTCCCATCATAGCACATTCATGCCTTCATATAATGCAGCTTGAACTCACAATCCTGTCTGTAGATGAATGAAGAAGGAATGCAAAGACGGTAGCGCAAGTGGTTGTTTCTGAGACAAGCCCAAGAAATCATTTATTATGTTTACTCCCCTCTTCCCCAAGACTTGATTCAAGCTCCGTTAAAGATAATTTGTTGTTATTTCTATAGGCCACCTTCAATGCCAGCAGAGTTTCTGCAATTTTCACTACTTGCACATGTCTTTGAAAACCATATTTCATGAGAACGCTGCAGTCCCAGAAATACACAGCAGAAGCAGTTTGATCCCTCTTGAAAAAGAATACTGTTCTCCATGAGACACCTAGTGGACACCCAGGCAACAAATCTAAAGCACCAAAACTGTGGCCTTTATTATTCTCTAGTTCTTTTTGGAGATGCGAGCAAGTTATTTCAGGGTTCACCGTCGTTTTGCACGCATCTGCAGATAAAAGTTGTTGTAATGGCAGTGGACGTGGGTAACCAAAACTACAATATGAGAAGTGTCATGGTACCTATCTTTAAATATCTGAAGGGATGTCATATGTAAGATAGAGCATGTTTGTCTTCTCTCGCTCCAGAGTCTAGAACACGAACCAAATTAAAAGAAAAGAGATTCCAACTGAACATTAAGAACTTCTTTGCTGTAAGGGCTGCTTGACAGTGGAACAGACTGCCTCAGAGGTTATGGTAGACTCTGCCATCTTTGGAGGTCTTTGAACAGATGGGCTGATGGGCATTTTTCAGGAGTGATTTGTTGTAAATTCCTGCATAGCAGGGGACTGGAGTGGATGGCTCTTGTAGTTCTTTCCAGGGCAAAGATTCTACGATTCCATGAATCAGGCATGAGCCTCTAGTGAATGGTAAAACAGCAATGCAACCAAGAGACTTCTATGCTGTATAGCAATGCTCTTCATGCTCAGCCCCCCCCCCGGGACTATATTTGTGCCAATTAGCCACACTTGTTATTTTCTTTTCTGGAAAGTCTCTGCAGACCAGTAGCCAATAGCTTGTGGATTGACACAGATCCACATACCAACTACTTTGGAATAGCACTGCTCTAAAGTTAGCAATCCTAAACTGAAAGTTTAAGATTTTCCTACTGGCAAAGGTAACAACATCACATGCAAGATGGAGCAAGCAGATTTCTGCTGCTCCTGAGACTAGGACACAGGGCAATGGCTTCAAACTTTAGGGAAAGAAATTCTACCTAAACATTAGGAAGAACTTTCTGATGGTAAGCGCAGTTCCACAGTGGAATGTGCTGCCTCAGTGTGGTGGAGTCTCCTTCTTTGGAGGTTTTTAAACAAGGCTGGATGGCTGTCTGTTAGGAGTGCTTTGATGATGTACTCCTGTGTGGCAGAATGGAGTTGGACTCAATGGCCCTTTCGGTCTTTTCCAGCTCTATGATTCTATGAACAGCAAGCTGCAGTAATTTAGCGGTCCACTCCCAGTTAAGCTGCATGCTCTCTCTAGGGCGTAAAGCAAGCCCTAGCTGGTTGTATGCAAAGCCTCCATCAGCACTTGTGAATGCAGGCTGCAACACTGGGCCTGCTAAGAGGCAAGGCCCACTGAATTCATGTTTACTTAAAAATAAATGGCTTTGAGTTAAACACAATCCACTCCCAAGTATACAAAAGACTGCAAATTTCAGTGGACACTTAACTCCTACAGTTAGTATGTCCAGGATTGTTTTTAGCTTTCTAAACATTTCCTGGTTGGAAAAAAAAATCTTACACCTTATCTTAAAAGATGTAGCAAGGAGGAAAGAGGGTCATTCTCTGCTGAAATGCTGCAGCATGACTGGAAGTGGGGTGCTTGCTTGCACAGAAGTGTTACAATAAAGCCAGTCTTCAGACATCAGGGCTTCAATTGGCTCATCTCTATCTCTACTAAATAGCACGGCTTAATTGTTTATTTTAAAGAGACAAGTCAGCTAAATCATTAGAACTGTGGGGTGGGGGAGATCAAGCAGTACTAAATAACAGTGTCAGTGCTTGTATTGAAACACTCCATGATTCGTTTATAAAAAAAGGGTGAACTTTATCACATTGGTTACTGGAGCTCTGCATTTTTTATTAGGGGGAAAAACTGTCCTGCTACTTTTTAATCATCCATTTTTTAAGGCAAGAGCTATAAATTCATATCAAGAATAATGAATAAAAATTTTAAAATAATCATGATTGGCCTAGCTAAGTTGTGCAATGACTTAGCCTGATGAGTAACTTTCTGAGAATGATGATGATGATGATAATGATGATGATGCCACCACGTCTTCCACTTTGCACATGGAAGTGGATGAATTTTGAAACAATAATATATACTGTAAAGAGACATGGCAGTGGAGTGCTTGTTTATTCTGTGGATAGGATTAGCTTGACCTTTGGCTAAATGAGACTTTTGCGTTTTGTGGACCAACTATCCAACTATCTGAAGCCCAGTTAATTCTACATATTTACAGATTATTTTTCACCAAAATCTCTCCCAACTTGTCCGCAAGTGACATGCAGGCAAGAAGAGTACTACTCTTGTAAAGCCTCAGAGCTGCTCCAATCAACTATAAGAGGTTTCCCTTTATTCTTCTAAACAATATGATGAAGAAAAGGCCAGGGATGAAAGTGTGAACCTCGATCAAGAAAAGTGCCAAAACTATAAGCAAAAGAAGGAAGGAGGACCTACTGTTTTTCACAGTTAGTTTAGTGGCTATGTTTCAAAATGCCATCATAACTTTAACTGGCATCTGTTGCCTACCAAAGTCAAGTCTTTTGGAATGGGGTATCTGCCCTCTAAATATGTACCATGTGAAGAGTTGGGCACTTCTGGCTATCCCCATTTGTCAAGTGACAAAGGAGTGTCAAAGCACAAAGGAGCACCCCACCCCATGTGTGTACAATTTGCAAAATTCCATACCCACCAATTTTAAGAAGACAGAGCAGCTTTATAAACTCGGCTGCAATCTGTTTGGAATTTTAGACTGGGGCAAAACTCTATCCCAAAGAGAGAGTTTCTTGGAAAATAAAATATTAAAGGTTTTCAAACAATACAATTAGAAAACTAACATCTATACATAAAAACCTGCAGTGTTTCACTTCCCCTCCTCCCCGTTAGCACTGCTAGTATAATCAAGTACTTGACATCTCAGGGCTCAGTACCATTCAACTGACTAACAGATATTGTCAGAAAAAATGCAATAAAACTATGAAATATTTAGTGGGCTGCAAAAAGAGAGTGCAATCCTGAACTGAAGCTAAAGGACTTTTCAGGTGCTTCAAAGAAATGTAGTGTAATTATTTTAATACATAAATAAATGAGGTAAAAAGAAGCTGCATTTTCTTTTCCCTTAGATTATAAGCATTTAAAGCAGAAAAAAAAAGAGCTATAACAGAAAACCTAAGCAAGGAAACCTAGGCATCATATCTGCTCACTACTGTTTTCCGGTACTGGCAAATCTACATCTGAACACTGTCGCACAGATTAATGAAATGATTAATCAGCTATGTGCCATCATTAAAAAAAAAAAAGA
This sequence comes from Iguana delicatissima, assembly GCA_948472985.1. NCBI lineage: Eukaryota > Metazoa > Chordata > Lepidosauria > Squamata > Iguanidae > Iguana > Iguana delicatissima. Next base: position 722,571 of record CAOKZL010000262.1, on the reverse strand, counting down.
TTCAGGAAAGATTAAGGATACCCATTGTGAGAAAGTGTAAGTTAAATTGATCACTTCAGAGCTATATGGTTGCATTCGGAAGAGCTGCTAACAAAAGATTTTCTGCGATACGCAGACATTCTTTTCCAAGACTGGCCATTCTTATTCAATGAAGAGATTCCATGTGACCAAACTGCAGAACAAATCATTTACAGAGCCCCAGAATGGAAACCCAAATCACATAGCATCCCAATTCTTCTGAAAAAAAAGAAGAAACTTGGAGCAAGGATGCAATGTTATCAAATCACTGACAAATGTGTGACGAAATAAGCTCACATACCAAAACCCAATTTCTGCCTCTAAAGTTTAAAAGATGGAGTATAATCAGGGCCTGTGATAATGAAAAATCCCACGTGGCAAAGTTAAGAATCCTGCTGCATGATCCATGGAACAAAGGAGACCACTAGATCCCAGCTACAAGAAGAGCTGTGGAAAACACAAGCTGTGAAGTCAGCAGCTGCCTGTCTTGATTCCCATAGAATGGCACGGCTTACAGCAGGCAAGAAAGCACTGTTCCTCATCCTTTCTGCTTCCTCATCCTAAAATTCAACAGCAGCAGAAAAGTGACATATGCATAATTAAACTGGACACTGAGCAAAACACAAGGCAACCCTTACTGCCTTACAGCCTTCTCGCACAACCATTAGTGGAGTATTACAGGGACGGCCTATTGAAAGCCTCTCCTGCACAAACTCTTTTGAAATAAAGTGGGGTTACGAACATTGCACATAAGAAGTTCCCTGCGGATGGTGCTTTTTGAAGTGGCTGAAAATGTAGTGTCAAACAGAATGTACTTCAAAGTTAAGTGCATCACATCTAGTTTCCTGTGGGAGAACTTCTGGTATCAAGATCATCATTCATGCTCTGGAAAGTAAAGTGACATACATCGTCTTCCTGTCTCAAAATTCTTGTTGGAGCGAGGCAACTGGAATGGAGGCATCTCACTGTCAACTGCCACAAGAAGCTTTTGATTCACACCCCCAAACATATTTATCTGAAAGGCTACTGGTGAGCAGAGCAGCGTTTTTTTCTTAGTTCCAAAACTAAACTGTAGGGTGGGTGGGAATACAGATACATACATGGATAGATACCAGGCTGGTGCTACTACTCCTTTTAAACACACTGACTGACTGCAATAGGACCAGAAACTCTCAAAAGTCCATTAAAAATTAAATAAATAAATATTTTGCTATGTTTGGTTTCTATACTCAAAGAACATACTTTAAACTTGATGTCTTTTTTTCCCCCATTGTCAGAAAGGTTTCTTCTTCTAACAACAAAATGTTGCAAGAAGCTTCCTTCTGTCCTTCAAGAGGCCAAAGGACGTAGTCAAGCGCTGAAGGATCTGACCGCTGATGCCACAGGCTGCTAACCGCCACTCCAAATCAGATGGTCCCTGTTTGAGCTATATGGAGGCAGTCTGAAAGACAGAAGTTCTGAGGGTCCCATGGCACATTATCTCAATTCACATGATTAGCCACTGAGTTGGGGTGTTTTATTTTGCTTTATGTTTGGGGGTAGGGAAGTTCATTCTTTCACCTCTTCCTCGCGTTTCTGCTGTTCCAATCGGCGTTTGATCTTACACCAATACTCTGGTGCCACTGGAGCCTTGGGATTGTGTTCAGAGCAGCATAGGCGTCCATCCAAGACTGAGGCCACGAGGGCTCCTTTTTCATGATCTTTGCAGTAAGAATGAGGGCAGAACTCACAGAATGAAGTAGCAGGGCTGCCACAGACATCACACTGGTGCCATGGACATTCCCATTTCCCTGAAGACAGTAAATACAGAAAGAGAAAGGATATGTTAGGTTCAGGCATTAAAATCTCGCCAACTGATGGCCCTAACATACATAGCCTCATGCCCATCTCCTTTCGTATCAATTGTTTACTTCCTTTTCTAGCACAGATCCAAACCAACAAATTATGGTTTGTTGTTGCCTTCCTTAACAAAAGTTTCAAATCAGAATTTGAAGCAAGTTTAGAATCCTGGTTCAGAGGTGAAGGCCCATGTTTGATGTGTCAAATGTAACGGAAGTCAAGCCACATCCTCACTAAATGACAAGTGCCTCTATGAATCTCTACTAATCTGGATACATTGAAGAAAAGAGAAGGAGAGAAAAACTGAAGAGAAAAAAAACCTGAATCTGTACTACATGATACATGAGCCCACGGCCATTTCTTGTAGTGCCCAACCACAGCTAGGTTTCATCTGATCTAAGTGTAACTAAACCTAGGAACCCTGTCTTAAAGTGATTTCCAGTTTGCAGTATTCATGGAAAACAAAATCTTCACTTAACAAATTAATTAATTAATTCTAAGATCACTAAAAAGATCAACCAAAGCAACTGGTTTTGTCCAGTGTTTGTGATGAGTTGTCAAAAATGACTGCAGCTTATCATGAGAAAATTAAATCATCCCCAAGATCCAATATAGACACAGCATTGTGTAGTGATTTGAGTGTTGGATTAGCACTCTGGGAGGCCAGGGCTTAGATCCCTGGTCATGGAAACCCACTGGGTGATCCCAGGCAAGTCACAAGAGGAAGACAATGGCAAATCTCCTCTAATTCTTGCCAAGAAACCGTAGGGCAGGGCTTTCCAAACGGTATGCTGTGATGCGTTAGTGTGTCACCTGAAATGTGTAGGTGTGTCGCCTACAATCTTGGAAATGTATGTTATTACTTATAAATCATATATTTTCAAAAATATATGAAAGGTTTTCATGAGATACGTTGTGTCCCCATACATTTCATTATTACAATTTATGTATATGCCCGTACCCCTTATAAGAGATTAGTTTATCATCCCGTTTGCTAATAAAACTGAATTACTATATCATGAAATGATGCATGTCTAAAAAGCGTGCCACCAACATGAAAAGTTTGGAAAGCTCTGCCCTAGGGTATGGGTCACTATAAGTCAGAGCTGGCTTGGAGGCACATAGCAGCATAACTAGGTGTAATGTTGTTTTGTTAAATTAGGGCTCCTGGCATAAAAGTCAAACCAACTCTGTTAGCAGACAGATATATGATCAATGCATTGAAAACCTGTATTTAAATTCAAATCATGCCATATCTTAGCCAAGCAGGAGTATGAAAGTACTGGAATACAACACATTATTGGACAAACATTCTTTGTTCCCAGCCATGTGACAGAAAAGTTGACATGTAATTCATTGCAGCAAGTTTCAAAAAGCCACATAAAGACTCTCAGAGAGGCTTTAGCGGTCTTAGCTAGGAGGGCAAACATTCCTCCTTCTAATTCATGGACCTCATTGTTTTCAAACATGATCGTGCACTCAGTTCAAAATTTTAAAATGACCAACCAATTTAACTTCAACCTGAACCTACAACTAATACAGCAAAGTCCTGTAAGACTGAACCAGTCTATGTGACTCAGTCATAAACTAGACAGAGTTGCTAATGCACAGAAGAAAGATACATGAACTGTTGCGCCGTCATTCACTTAAAACAAAACAGTCTTCTCAGGTACGGTTGAGGCATACACTCTATGGCAAATTCAACTCAGTAGGCTCTGCAAAATGTGTGAAATGTTTCACAAGAGTTTCACCAGCTGTTTTTTGTCATTTTGTTGAGAAATGAAACTGTACTCCTCAGTGCTGCTCTGCAGCTTGGCCTATCCACAACTTCAGGCAGCCTTTTGCTCACTCAGACTTTGGACATCACAACTAGATTTGTCACTATGCAACTAAATGGAGGGTTACTCAGGGAAAAGTGGCACTGAGCAGCACTTTTGCCACAGTCGCTGACATGAGCATTTTGCTCCAGTCTGCAATGCATCACTCTGCGAGTGGGCTGCTTCATATCTGTAAACAGGGAGGCAAAGGTAGAGGAGCAAAACTTGACCCATCCTCACTCTCAGCAGAAAGAGGAGAGGGGGCTTTTAATGAAGTCACACAAAACAGTGCCAACAGAGTGTCAATGGAGTTGTACCTTAGTGAAGCTTCCACCTGTTTTCACAGAAGCAAAAACATGGTGCAGCCAGCTGTTTTCCCTATCCTGTTGTCCCGTCTGACCCTTACTTATAATTTTAGGGTCCAGGGAAGAGAAAATGGGCATATGCAGAAAGCCTTAAGTCTCCCCTTCTTGGAGCAGCTTTATCTTGTCAGATCTTTAATTTTTTACTGGTATTCACCATATTTGTGTTCCCTTTGTCCCAGAGCTATAGTGAGGGCAACAACTGGAAGTCCTTGCTTAACAAGAATCACTCCACACTGCAAAAAACTGTTGTAGGTCATACTTATATTTCTTCTTTTAGAAATATCACACCATTTCCTAGCTAATTTCTCTCAACCAGACCATAATGAAATTCCACTTGAAACAGCTAGACAGGGTATACCCAAAATAATTTTATACAAACCCAAAATTCACAGCTGTCAAGAACAACCTGTAAACGACTGCCTCTTTCACCTACCAAAGGGAGGTTGTGTCAGGTTAAGGCAGAGGAGGTGGTATGCTTTGGGACAGTCTTTTTTGTCACACATGACCAATTCACCCCCATCACCACACTGGAAACAGTTGTCTTCATGCATTTGCTTCTGCTCTGTTTTTATCTTCCTTTTCTTCTGCTTCAGTTTTGCATTTTTTGCTTTCTCTTCGTTTGCTGTTGCACACGCCGTCTGGTAGATGGGAGGGAAAAGTCACAGTAGTACAAGGTTAGAAGCACCCTACTAAGAAAGAGAGACAATAACAAATCCCTGCCCCCACATCAATTCTTTTAACTGCTTCTGAAGTAGGAGTGGAGGGTATGTGAACTCCAGATGCTTTTGGAATCCAACTCCCATAGCGGGTGCTGGCGGGGGCTGATGGGAGCAGCAGTCCAACTGCTTCTGGAGGCCATACCTTTCCCACCTCTTGGAAGGACTCAAGCACTGATGCCTGAAGATACAGGCGTGCAGTAACCAGGAGCAATACATTACCGAAATTCCTTCAGTCAGACATTGTGTGCTTAGTTCGAGCCAGGTAAGAGTGTGGGCAAATTACAATAAAACACAGTAAGGAGGAATGGCTTCATTTAATTACCACAGTAATCTTCACTGTATACCTGTGGGGCTATCTGAGGAATCAGACACAACATTATATCTATGTGCTGACTGTGCCCCAGAAGGTTTCCCCCAGGTTCCACAACTAACCTTTGGCCGCACTCCTAGGAACCCGCTGCAGTTATCTGCTCCACAATGGCATTCTGTCCTGCCATTCCCCAGGCAATCCAAATTATAGTTAAATGTTAACTCCATCCCTGGAAGTTCAAAAGAAATAGTTTACACACCTGATGCTTGGGAAATGGTTCCAGATGTTTGTTTTTATACGTTAGAAATGTCCAGTATACAACTTAGGTCAATCTTGAAAAGGCTTGTTCAGTATGCAAAATACTCAAAATATAAGACTACTTCCTTGCTCGTCAAGGTCAAGAAGACTTCTTTAGTCACAGGCTTCTTCCTAATGCTTCTTCCCAATGGACTTTGGTCTAGGGACTTATGGGATCCAGATGTTGACTCTTCATTCTCCACCCTCATTTCTGCAGCAGTACCAGATTCTGCCTCTCCTCCATGCCCCTCACCTAATACTGTGATTCTGAGACATGTCACACCTTATGGTAACACACTGGGTGTTCCTGCAATGTACTGTCCTTTCTCTTTTTAACAACTGTACATATACAGCATGTTATAAAAACCAGAGATTGACTCCACATGCCAATTCATTGAGTGTGGATATAATTTTAAAAAGTGCCCCCCCCCCAACCGCAAGACCTTCAGTGTGGTATAAATAACTACAAGTGCCAGCATGGTGTAGTTTTGGATTACAACCTGGGAGACCAGGTTTGATTCTCTGCTTAGTCATGGAAACCCACTGGATTATCCTGGGCATGTCACAAACTCAGCCTCCAGAAAACCGCATGATAGGTTCTCCTTGGGGTGCTGTAAGTTGGAAATGACTTGAAGGCACACAACAACAAAAATAAACAACCGTAGAAGCTGTGTGTAGGCTGTGCTTCCACTGCAAATATGCTGGTATTCCTTTTTCAGTTCTGTTGTTTTGTCTGAATTGTTAAAGTGTTTCCTAAAATGTTTATATTGTTTTACAGTACTTGAACACTTTGGCATCTTTTAAATTGTTGATGGAATGCCAACTTCTCATTTGTTGATATAGGCCATGTTAGAAACTGTTTAATGAGCAAGCTAACATAATTCCTTGTCTGTAGAAAAAGCATGTCTACGTCATGGTGGGCACTTATTTAAGTGAAGTATTCACTCTTCCTTCTCATATGCTAACTACCACCTGTAGTTTTTGTACATTTTTGTATTTGGAACCTGTACAGATTTGTACTTCTAACCAAGTTAATTTAAGTGCAATGTTAAAGTCAGAACAACACAGTACTTATGCCATGCAGACATAATCCAGAAATCCGTTTCAACATGTATATAGAATTTATAACATTTATAAAGAAAAGGATTTCAAACACATAGAGCAGCAAGGGAGGCTGACAATACAGACAAAGAGAAAACACAGAAAACACTTTTACCTGCAGGAATGTCACACAGAGCAAAGAGCCCCACGCGGACATCCCCGTTCACTGTCCACTTCTGGGTTTCACAGTTGGGGTTGCAGCTGTGGTTCATAAAGCGAGAGTAATTCCCCTTTGGGCCAGCATCTATTATCCGGTCCTTCAGTAAGACCAAAGAGAACACAGTTAGTGACACATTCAACATCTTAGTGACACATTCAACAACTTACAAAGTGGCAATATTTTACTTGACGACAGCAGGAACAGTCTAGTGTTAAAATACTTCTGACAGGTTTTATGTTACTAAGCAAGCACTTAGTTTAAGTTTAAACAAATCTATTTCACCATGTTTCTAGTGTTGTGAGCCTTCAAGTCATTTCTGACTTATGGCAACATTAAGGTGAATCTATCAGCAGGTTTTCTTGCCAGAACTTGTTTAGAGGGAGTCCAGTCTTGCCTTCCTCTGAGACTGAGAGTGTGTGACTTGCCCAAGGTCACCCAGAGGGCTTCCAGGGCAAAGCAGGGCTTTGAACCCTGGTTTCTAGAGGCAATGCAAATCACTACGCCACACTGGCTCTTTCATCATGTAGTTACTATAGAAATTAATTGTAGATAGTATTAACTTTGTCTGAAAAAGAGTTTAAGGAGAAACCAATTTGGGTCAGTATTTACAGAAGTGATTTGTCAGGAAACATACAAAGCCTTCTCCTTCTAACATAAGAGAGCTGGTGCTTTAAAAATGCTTAGGGTTCAAGACAAAGTAAATTTAAGATAAACCAAATGCATTTTAAATATTCTTAAAATGAGGATGAACTGAATTTAATTTTCACACAATTGTCCAAAATTAAAAATGGAAAGCTAGAAACTAAAGAGGGAAATCAGAGCAGATTGCTTTGTCTGTCCCTAATTTGTCTGCTCACAAATGCATCCATATAGACACATACAGGTAAGAATATTCTCCTTTTACCTTTGTAACAGTTAACATATAAAAATTAGTCACGCTGTTCTCATGGGCACGTTTGATTCGCAGTCTGCATTCCTCCTCATCAATTAATTCACCCACATACTCATTGACAAATTCACCCTGAAAGAAAGAGAAAGAAAAGCAATCTTGCAACTGGTGACATTATTACATGGTGACATTATTACATGGTAACATTATTATAAGTGTCCAAAAATAAGTCATTGTCAAAAGACAGCCAATGTGATGCAGCAAAGGGAGTTTTAGATTTGAATCTCGGAGACTTGGGGTCCAATGACATCTCCGTAGTCAGCTGTGTAGTCTTGGGGTGAGCTAGTCACAGTGTCCCATCTGTGAAAAGGGAACATTGTCCTTCTAGAGTCAATGTAAAAGGGACAATTATCATAAAGTTTTTGCAGTTAAGGTTGTGAGTCTACAGATTAGCAAGCAGCTTTGCTATCTACCCCAATGAAGTAAATAGAGCCATGGGAATTTGGGGAGTATCTAAAGGAACAAGCCTGCAGTGGAAATGAAACAAAGCTACAGTTTCTTTCCAGCTTAACATTTATAATAACATTTGGTTCCTTCCCGCTCCTGATAGTGAAACAAACTGGATATAACTCAAAGGAAAACTGTGTTTGTTGCTTAACTTCTCACTAGATTATAGCCTTTGTTCTTGCTCCAGCTACACCCACTTTTTAAAAAAATTATACAAACTGGGGGAGGTTTCTAAAAATCAGTATGTGGGAAAGTTTCAATTAGTATTTTGCTTCTTGCCGATCATTTAAAACAAGCAAGTTTTTAAAACATTAAAACGGAGTAAAAACAACTTCCTAACAAGTATTCAGGTCTAAAAATTGTAAGTGACAATGAAAAATGTTGCTTTCAGCATTGTTTATGTGCACATTGTTTTCATCCCTGAAAAAAAAAGTACAGTACCTCTCAACTGGCTAACTCATAGGAATTAGGTTTTAGCTTTCTGAAACAGTTACAGTTTTCATCGTGTCATCTCAAAATCTATGTTTGTGGTCTTCAATGAAAGATAAACTTGAAAAAAGTGGCCATCTGTTCAAACGCCATGCAAGAGTCCAAAAAATTCATCCTAAATGGTACCTTTTTAATGTTCCGTTTTGTCCTAAGACCCCAACCACGTCGGTCAGTTTTTATAATTTCTGCTTCCGGATAGAGTCTTTTGGTGAAACACTGATTTTGACAGCGTTCTCCTGCAGGACACACTTGGGGATGGCACTCATATTGCAACATTCGATTTAGACACTCAGACTCCAGGCCACAAGGATTCTCATCAGTTGGCTTACAGTTACACCGTGGGATTTCTGATAAGTCCGCAACTTGAATCTGAACCTTCCCTACTACTTTATTGGACTGTGGAAGAGAGAACAAAGAAGTGATTAAAATATGTAGATGTAGATATATGTAAACTACTTATATGCAGATGTACAGCATTGGCTCCCAGAAGTATTAATGCCACTAATTCCCTCAATCCTCTACTGGGAAAAAAACCTCTTTCAGGTGACATGAAACTATACCTTTCGTAAGGTCGTTTTGGGGGTCAACCCCCAGCTCAGTGCCAAGAGCATACGACTCCCACAGTCCCTTACATAGAGCTTACTGGGTGGCACTTATGGGCATGGAGGGAGTCACCTGTCAAAAGAAACAGGTACAAAGAAATACAGATATTCCTCAGTTGAGGAAATAGATGAGTTTCTGGGCATTACTTCTTTAGCAGAATATCTGACCCCAAAGGCAGAAATAACATGGAATGAATTGGGACAGGTTCCTATATCAGAAAGAAAAAGCAATAGCAGTTACATTTCTATACTGCTTATCAGTGCAAAGCACTCCCTAAGCGGTTTACAATGTGTTTTAGCTAATTGCTTCCAACCAGGTGTGTACCTATTTTACTGACCTATGGAAGGAGGGAAGGCTGAGTAGTTCAGTATGTTTCAACAAACTTTTTTTCCTAACAGTATGCGTACATGAAATGAAACAAACAGGTCAGGTATGTCTTGCCTGAGTAAACAAAACATTTCTGAACCTTCTAGAGAGCACCTGAAAGCTTCTCCCACCTGCCTTCGCTTTTGTTATGGATTTCCATTTTGGCAGTCAGACTTACAGCGCTATGTGCTGTATCATGCTGAGAGGTGGAACAAACTAGTCTACTTTCCATTCTTATCTCTGCTTTGCTGTGGATACATGATTGGACACCTACACTCTTTCCAGAGAGCTGCTTCCACTTAGAACACACTATACCAGGGTAGATGGGCAGCCTAAGTTTCAATAAAGAAGCTTCCTATTTTCCAGTGAAGTGTCTATCACATATGTAAGTTATCAGTTGATGTTGATGTCACTAACAGATCAGTAGGAAGTGTCATAGATTTTATTATGAAAGGAGTTCGACTAGAAGATCTAGTTAATTTTCACATTTAAGATGGAAAACAAGGAAGCGTGACAGCTAATTTTAAAACAGAACCACATGCATCGGATTTTTCTGAACAAGTATGGTTTACACTCAAGTCATTCTGACATATGAGTAGACTTTCCTTTAAAATCCACACCAGAAAACTTTTTATTCACTATTTATTTATTGAATTTATACTCTACCTTCTTCCCGGTTTAGGATCCAAGATAGCTGATATACATTTTTGAAGTTGCAAAGAAAAGGCAGATGAACAGCCAGTTCACACGACCCTATTTATTATTTGTCACTGTGCATGTGTAATAATCTGGCTTTCTTTATCAGGTATTTCACCAAGAATGGCAAAATGCATCCCACTGTAGAAAGGCTTCTGCAGTGTGGTGCTTAACTCATCCAGCACAAAAAAGGAGACAGGGAAGAGAACTCACTTTAATATGTTTATAGGGTGGCGGCTTTCTGGAATTCCTCTCAATTTCAAGTGCTTCTTTGCTTTCCCTTTGTGCTTTCAGTTCCTGGAAGCGTTTTGCTGCTTCTTCAAGTGCTGTGTTAAAGGAGTTCAAAATATGTGAAAGACAGAATTAGAATCTGATGGAGTACTTGATAAGATAACAGATAAGATCTGATGAGCTACATGTTCTAAACAATCTCATAACTGGGAATGTCACTCCATTAGAGAAATCTTAGTGATTTAATTTATTATTTTGTTAAATTGCTGTATATAAACTGTACAAAAATAAACTGTTTTGAAAAGGAATACTTTTTTTTTTTTGTTTATTTGAAGAACCCATCCTGAAATGTATAAGAGGGATACATTTACAAAAGATGGGACCTGGCATCCTCGTCTTTTTTTCAAGGACCTTCTGTATTCAAATCGTTAAAAAATTTCTGCTGCCTGTTAACCAGGAGCAAAGACTTTTAAAGACTCAATATAATAATCTCATCAATTAAATGTTGTGCCACACTAAGTATTACATTTCACTGCGTGTTCTACTAGATTGCTACTTGAAAGATATGGCTGAATGGAAAATATGGAAAATATTTTAGGCATGGACTCTGATATAGAGTGATATTAAATGGAGCTTCACACAGGACACAAAACATCATTTCCATGCAATTAATCAGTCGTGAAGACATAGAAAATGTGGAGCTTTTGTCATGAAACCATTGGAAATTGTGTTCAATTTTACCTTTCTTGAAGGTCTTGTTAATATTAGTTTGCCCCTCAGCAAAGCTTTTGTCTCCTTCAACATAAGGGAACACTCTGCCCTGATGTACCCAATAGTAGTCATGTGAACCAAAGAAAAAAACTGGGAAGTCCCCGATATCATGTTTGAGGCCCTGTATGTTGAGAGGGACAGACCTGGGATTGCAGATCTCAGCTGGCCACCACCTAAAAATAATAGAGAGAAACCAGGGGAAGCAGAACTTCAGACACAGATTTGGGAAATAAAAGCAACTCATCTAAATTTTCAGCTCTCAGTCCATGTACAGGAATCTACTCGAGTGAGGCAACATACAATGACCCTCTACAAATACAGACAGGAGGTATAATTCAGCCATATAAATAAGTCAACAGAAGTTAGCAGTCACTGGAAGAGGTTTTATTAATCATTCTGGCCACTTATTGTTTGTATTAATTGTTTGTGGCATGTTGATGGTGTTTCTGGAGGCTCCAAACTAGTTGATTCAGCAGACTGTTAAATGATTTGATGAGACCACAAAAAGAGTTAAGAGTCTGTGACATTTTCTCTTCAGTGGGGACAAAATATGAATTACATGAACATCTGGAGCATTGGAGTTCACTCTTATCAATATGGGGATTAGCTTTTCAATTCAGTGAGTTTATTATGCTAATCAAAGCCATGACAAATACTTTATATAAAAATGAGATGACAAACATTGACCATGCAAAAGAGTTTTAGGATTACCATCAACAACCCTAATTTCAAGTTAGTACTCTGAATCTTGAAGGCAATTTCAACCAATTTTATCTAATTATCTCTTTCTAACTGTTTGGCAGCCAAAGCAAAAAGAGACACTTTGTGTGTCACACAGCCATCGATATCACTCAGAAGAAAGTGAACAAAATCTACACAGGTATTTTTTGCTTCTCCAAGTCAGCAAGAGTTTCAAAAATCTCTCTCTTGAGTTCTTACATAAAGGGCCAATTAGCATGTGGCAAACAATATCTTCCACCAGATACTGGCCCAAAATATATAATCTCCTTTCAAATGGTACCTTATTATAGTGTCCTCCTAGGACGGCAGTTGACATAACCTGAAATCATAGTGCAGTGAAAGCATTTCACAGGCATGAGCGTTGCCAAATAACTAGCTTTAAAATGTTCTTTAAAAATGGTATGGGGTGAGGAAAGAAAATAATCACAAGAGTGCTCCTTCTTTTCTGGATTACACTGGGGGGTTTAAGGAGTTTTAGCCTGAGATCAGTAATGGACTGGATGTGCAAAAACAAATTCTAAAATAATCTTGACAAGACAGAAGTGCTTTCCTAGCCAAGATAATCTGTTGATCCAGTACAAAATGCAGCAGTAAGTGCTCTCTAATGTTAATTATATCAAGTATATGCTGCCTCTTTTATACTAACTTGATTAGTATTTGACCCATTTCCAAGCACAATTCAAAGTCCTAAATGGCAAAGGAATGGCTTATCCTAAAGGACAATATCTTCCTACATGATCCTATCCAGGCTCTGGCTAGCTAAGGAGGACTTTGTGTTTTGCAACCACATGATGCTCAAGTAGAAAAGGGATTTGGAGAACGTAATTCCAATTCCTAGTCAGCCATGCTACCCATTCTATGTTTTTGGGTTGATCTCATTTTCTCTGAGCATAACCTACACCTTCAGGGCTACGGTGAAGATACAATGGCAAAAGGAACTTCTTTTTGTGTTCCACTGAGCCTTATGGGAAAAAAAGAATACTAAAAATGTTACGAGAAAGAGAGTCTGCACAATATTTTGTATAAGATTCTTTAATATTAACGCCTGAATGTAAACTAAGGCTCAATCTGTGTAACTACACTCTCAACTGAGTAATGTTTCCAACAGCCAAACAGGGAGGAAAGTATTTTTTGTCCATTCTCCCAATTTCTGCATCTCCTCCAGAAGGTTGGAGGGCTCTCAGCAGCAGTGTTTAAAGTGTGTGTGTGGGGGGGTGATGGGGGGGTTGCAAAGCGAAGAGGGAAAAACATCACTGAAGATCATGTCCTCCCTCTAATGGAAGGTCCAGGTAGACTGGAATCTTCTCTGCACAGAGAAAGGGCTCTTCTATCCACGGAAGAGGATACAGCATCCAACTCCAATAGTAATAACAGGTATTGGTGCATCACTAACATTATTTTTGCTCTTGGTTGTAACTTGCCTGTAATTTCCAAGCTTGACCCAAACAATCTGCTTGTATCGTAGCTTCTTGCCAGCTTTACAGTCATTGCAATTCCAGGAGCCATTTGGCATCTCTATGTTAAGACATTCCGGATGGAAGGATGCAGGACATGATTCACAGCACAATAGTTTCCCACCTTTAAACAAACAACATTGCTCACTTTATAGTTAAAGGCATCTGGTGGAATACGTGTTTCTCCATCTTTCCTTCCTTAAAACTGCAATATGTTCAGGACTACGATTTCATAACAGTGCAAATGGCATAAAGGATCTAGTCAAAGTTACAATGCTGGATTAGAACACACATTGGGCACATACAAGACTAATCAAACACGACTCCCAAGCTGAGAAATGAAGCTAACAGATTTCAAGTTTTTGGATCATAGAGTTAAGTTGGTAAACTGAATCTGTTTCCAAACAAGTGATTATAAAAATTGAACAAGGCTTCTCCCCTCTTAGATAGTTTTGAATGTCAAACAATATGTTTTGAACCAGCATTGCTGTGACCAGATCCCTTAGCAATCAGTTAGTTTATAAAAGCAGCCTATAGGTTGATCAATTTTTTTCTGCTTCAAAAATTATGGAACAGAAAAAGAAGTTCCAAAATATTTAAGTCCCAAATCTTCGCCAACTGTTTAAAACAAAGGATTCCTACTTTAAGTAATCTAAGCAGATACAACAGTTCCCAATCTCTTAAACATAGATCAGGCTATGGTCACTTGTACACCCTCTCCGCACTTGAAATATTTAATTTTCTTTTACTTCAGAGCAAACCATTTTTAAAGGTTTTATTGTTAACTACAGTAAACTTCAAACCCAGACTGTGCAAGTGGAGTTAAGAGATGAGGAACATTATATCTGCATCAGGCACCTGCCTTTTGCATCAAGACAGGGATTTCACAGTTGTTAAATATTTACATTAAAAGCTAACTGCAGCTGATGTGGGGACTCTTACTTCACTTTCCTTCAGATATGTCTATTGTGCATAGCAAACATCTTAGCAACATTACATATAAAAAGGCTGAACATTTAACTCCCGCAGGGAAAATACCTCAAAATTTTCAAAACAGGCTTTAAACCCCCTTTTTTAAAAAAATCTCAAAAAAATTTGGATTTTTCAAAAAAGCCCTCAGAAAATCTTGTCTACCTATAGACTTTGAAAACTGTAATTTAACTGATTGTAACGGAGTTCAACAAGTTTATTAAAACAGTAACAAAATCATTACTATATTTCCTCTGTTGTGAAATGTAATAAAATCTTAAATGTTTGGATTTCACTTTCAATTTAAAATCCCACAATTAATTCTTAAAAGTATAAATATTATTTCAGAGGAAATACAGCCCCAGTCATTGAAACAATGCCCAAAACATGGTAAAATGCCAAAAGATGTGAAAACTAAAGCAAAAAACTAAAACAAAAAAAAACAACCAAACAAATAGAACCACACAAAATTTTCAATGCTAAGCAAGGAAACTTGGCTCTTACAATGCATTAGTGAGATTTGCTGAAGTAAAGCAGAAAAGAGGGCTCAAAATAATTCTGTTTGTCTCAAGTGATGGAGACCCAGCTAAGTAAAGCAACATGATAAATAATCTACTTCATGTAGTCTAGTAAGGGTACCAGTTCTACACGTATTTTGAGAGTTAAAATACTCAGAGATGATATGCTTCCTTTCCAAACTGAATAGACAAGTCTAACTTGGACAAGGCTTCAGAAGTGAAGTGTACAGCAAACAGGGATTTGTGGGAGCAACACCACCTGAAGTTCTCACAACAGATGTCATGCATACTTAAGATCTAGACGCATCATGTGGTAAACTGGATCTAGTCCCCCCCTCCAAAAAATGCATACAGATACTGTACATGAGTTTCTCTTTCCCAGATTGTCTTCACTAGCATCAAACCTGTCTTAATCAGATGCCAATGTATTCCACCATGTGGAAGTGAAGGCTGCTGCATTCAGTGGGATGGGGACAGGTAGGTTCTCATTCTTCATAAGCTCTCCAAACCCACTCAACCAACCCTTAACAGTTCCAAAGCTGTTATAACTTTTTGGTAATCATTTGAGTTCAAAGACTGTTGTACAGAGTTGCCTTCTGGATGGTTCTGAAATGGCAGGATTACTGTCTTGGTTGAGCCTCAAAAATTAAGAAAAAGGCCATTCTGAATTTGCAGGAATTTAAACCTGCAAGGAACAACAGTCAATTTCACACGCATCCACACACGCATAACTCAGCAGTGAAGAGTTTACAGTACTATCCAATGGTATCAGGTGACCAGACTTTTTAAAAGCCTTCCTTCCTGTCTACATCATTTTCTTGCTACCTAAATTTGCTTTCTGCAAACACAGTTCCTCAGCACAGATGTCTTCAGTTTTCCAGATATTTTGAAATTCCACTCGCAGAGTCCCTAAGCATTGGCCATATTGGCTGTAAAAATGGAGCTGGGGACCACACCTTTCCCACATTAAAAGGGCTTCTTCCCAGTGGAGAATGGATAAGGTACAGCTAAGAAATGTGGACGCTCACTAGGCAGGAGCTTCTACTGAACTAAAACATCAAAGCTCAGTTCATATACATGGCACCCTGCTTGAAAATTGGCCCCTGCAATCACACAGACTATGGCAGCTGTCTGTGTAGTTCCCACCTGGTACATATAGTTAGAACCTATAGACAATCCTATTCTGGGTCCCAAGCTGGGCAGCTGGGAATCTTTGCTGTTGTTGTGTGCCTTTAAGACTTTTCTGACTTACAGTAACCCTAAAGTGAACCTCTCACAGGGCCTTCTGGGGGCTGAGAGTGTGTGAAATGCCCAAGACCACCAAGTGGGTTTCCATGGCCAAGCAGGGAATCAAACCCTGGTCTCCAGGGCTATAGTCCAGTGCTCAAACCACTACACTACACTGGCTCTTAGCCAGAAATCTTGACCAGTCTGAAGTGGAGACTGCATTTTTTTAGCTTGGTTAATAGGTGTTATATACAGATGCAACACAAACACACAACATATTCTATAAAGATGAAGCTGCACCTCACAAGTTAGGAAAGTCTATGGGACTGGTTGAGGAAGGATGACTAAATACTTGAGTGGAATTTAGCAATTATTTTAAGCCCTTTTGCAATATTTTTGCCAACATGAATATACACTCACAAAAAGCAATGAGTGAAGCTTACGAAGCGCAACAAGGTGCTAAATGAGCATATAGAGCTTGATTTTTTTTTTAAAAAAAGGCAAACAAAAAGAAAGTAAAAGCAGGAAAAGTGAAAGAAAATTAAAAAAGAGAAAGAAGCTATTTTGGTTACCTTTCTCACATTTCTTTTTGGAAGCTGACGAAGAAGGAGGAATCATAGGTAATTTCATCAACTCAGCACGATTTGATTCATTCAGTAGGTAGTGGGACTTATTGGCATATGAACTGAACAGGGGGTCTGAATGATCCTGCACTATCAGCCCTATACGAAACAAACAGAAAGAAATGAGTTGCAATGAAACTACCCATGATTCCATAAGGAGAAAAATTAAAATAAAACTAACTTAAACACCTACTATGCATATTTTACTTATGGTTTAATTATAAAAAGAAAGGTGATGGGATGAAGAGAAAGAAAAGGTGAGAGAAAAAAGTTTCTATGTCTACTGAGAGTTGTTATGTTGAGCAAGATGATATCCATGCCTAAGTATAGAAGAGTTTAAAAAAGGAGTTTCCCTAGTAGCTTTCATTTCTGAAGAAGGAGAGGTAACTACATCTGAAACACCAGCAAAAGGAAATTAGGACCTTAAAGCTATATGCTAACTATTGTATATGCCATAGAAAGGATATGTATCACCTAGAGAGGACTTGATAACAACAAATTGATAGTTGTGTTTTCAGTTGTACAATGCAACCCTGAAGCAATGGTGTGTTCATCTGCTACATAATGGGGAGAAATCCCAACCTCATAAGATGGCTGAGCATTCTTTGTCGCATCCGACTGAAGCTGTGCCATGTTTATTTGAACATGTCTGCTCCTGACTCATTACTAGAAGAACTGGGGTGGGTCGAGTGGCATGTCAGGAAAAAAACGTGATCAAACACATGTGGCAAACCAGTACGAGAAGTTATCTTCTCCCCACAGTGTAGCCAAGGCCTTTTACCCTAGCCTCTCACCAAGTTAAGAATTTTCTTCAGCAGAGAAAATTTACTGGAACATGGGTTCTCTAAATCAATTTTTACCAGTCTCCAGCAGTCAAGGGGAAAAGCCCTCAAATACAAAGGTTTTAAAGGAATAAAGTGACTTTTCCAGAATGGTCCTCCAATAACTGTAGAGAGCAAAACCAAAGCCCAAACCAAACATCCCTCTAGTAAGACTTCTTCCCAGTTCCTCCCTCCTTGCTGCCAGAAAACATGTCCTTCCAAAGACAGTTCTGAGGGCACACAAGGGGATTCAGAGGAGACAGAAATGACCCTTCTCGTTTCTTGTTGACTCCACTGTCCCACTTGCAGAAATCCAGTAGCTGATATTGCTCCACAGTTCACCTTTTATTTTAATCCATTTCTTCAAGTGAACTACACTTAGTTAACATGCAGCCAAAGGTCTCCCTGCCTATCCTCCTATTCTACAAACCTTTCTTCCACTTTCTTGCTTTCTCTCTTCCTCTCATGGTTTGTTGTTGTGTGCCTTCAAGTTACTATTGACCATTTGTGACCCTAAGATGAAGCTATTTACAAGTAGGGTTTTTTCTTTGCTTTGTTTTTTTGCAAGATTTATTCAGAGGGCGTTTGCCATTGCCTTCCTCCAAAACTGAGAAAGTATGATTTGCCTAAGGTCACCAAAATGGTTTCCGTGGCTGAGTGGAGATTTGAATCCTGACTTCCTGGGTTTCTGGTCCACCATTCAACCCACTATCCCACAATTCAAAGTACTGTCAGTACAGATGGCCAGTCCACAAATACTACACGGAACCAGGATGTCTGAATATACAACCTTGCAACTTTAGAAAAGGAAGCTTCCACTGTTCAGAGTATAAGATCTGTGAACATGCTAAATGCTGAACAAGAGGGACATGGGTAGGATTTACACTGAGCTGTCAGCAAGGTTGATAGCTGGCCTCTGTCCCCAACACCAACGGAATCCCATCACTCAAACCCCCTCCAAATCAACATATATTGCCTTCTTAACATAAAATAGGTTTCTTTAACAAATACTTGCATTTTGCATGTACATTTCAAAACACATACACAGACCAATCATGAGGGGTCTGTAGGGTACACCTGCACCCAATGTTAAGTATTTTGGGAAGCAGAGCCTTTATCAGTCAACTTCAGTAGAGAGGTGGGTGATTCAAAGAAGGACTAACAAATACTTGCAACACATTGAGAAAAACTGCGCAAAGTCCCCTTTTCCACTACTCTCTTAAACACAATACTAACCTCACAGTAAATTTAATACCAAAAAGTTATCACTGTGGTCACTGACTGACCCAAATGCCTTTATGACAGTAAACTATCACTCTGTATATAGTGGGAAAGGTGTACATATGTGGTCATTTGAGGATGTGCACAAAGGAGTGGGAAACTGTTGCAATATAGTTGTTCTTTCATCAGATAATATAAAACTCTATAAAATGTATACAGGTTTCCCTCACTTATATGACAGGATAGGGACTGGAGCACTGTCAGAAAATGGAATTGGTTGAAAAGCAGGACCCATGTACTGTACTGTAGGAAGCAGCAAGGACTTACGGAGGCTCACTTGGGACCAACCAACCACATGCCGCTTGCTAAGTCTCTCAGCCGGCTTGCCGCCATTTTTCCCCCTCTCAGCTTGCTTTGGAAGCAGTGCACATGTACAAGTGGTTCCAAGCGACCCTCCATAGGCAAGAAGAACTGATGAAAGAGCAGAACCCCCATCAAATTAATCGAACTTGTCTTTACTTAGAAAGTGTCAGAAGAATAAGTTGTCAGACAATGCAGCATCAAAAGGTAGGGGCTTCCTCTACCTATAATGCTAACCATTTCAAGAATGTACTGGGCTTAAAATCTGAACTTGTCACTTTAAAGCACAACAGTCAAGCATATTAACAGAAGAGGTTAAGGAAGGTAAATTCCAAGTGCAAGAGTTAAGCAATCCTCCCTTTGCTCATGACACTCTCATACAGCAAAATAGGATTTCCACACAGTACCTACTTTGAACTTTCCCAACTGCACTACCTTCAGGATCCTTCCAAGATAATTCAAATGTCCATGGGTTATCAGTCACAAGGGCTATATATTCCCTCCAATAGCAGAGGCAATATGGCTCTGAGTATCAGTGGCTGGAGAACATAACCATGAAGATGCAATCACACTCGTGCTCTACTTGTGAATTTCACATCTGATTGGCTTCTCCAAGGAAATAATGTTGGATAAGCCAGGCCTTTAGTTCAGGGGGAACACTTCTTTGGTTCTTACATTCAGCAGTTTCTGAAGTAATTATTTACCAAGTGCAGGGAAATCTTTTGACCTAAAAGGATATAACTGCTATTTACTGACAACTAATTACCGATTCCAAAAGCAAGGCAGAAAGGAAAATGGATAAATTTGTAACATCTATGTATCAGATTTAAATGAAACTACAACCCATGGGAGGGATCAAAAAACCATAAAGCAAAGACTGAATATTACTGTTTATATCAACCAAAATCACACACTCTTGCTGCTGAGATAGCTGGACAATTATCTTAACTGGAGCCTGGAAATGAGATAAATTCTGCTTTACTCAAGAGGAGTGCTGAATTTAGTATAGATATCAGCTACCACTACAAGCAGTCTTTGGGACTGAATAAGAAAGGAGGATCCATACCCCATACACTGAAGGAAAAACACAGGCTGACAAAGACCAATCCAATCAAAACATCTTGCTTAAAGATCCCAGGAATGGATGTACCATCAACCCTCACATTCATTGTATCCAAATATTATATCTATCATTGTATCTAAATATAGTATTTTTGTACTACATTGTTCATTACCAATTACCAATATTAGTTTTTTTGTATAACATTGTAGCCTCAGACCCTTATAGGTGAGTTCTTTTTTCGCCTATACATGGATGCTATGTTTGATATGCAGTTGTTTAGAATATGTTGTAAGATTTTGACTGGTGCAAACAGTAACATTCAATCACTGCTTTATGTTTTTTTGATACCTCTCTGTGGGCAGTAGGAAAGAGTTTCCTTAGTTCCGAGGAGGGTAGTGCTTCTAGTTTTTCAGGTTAAATAAGTCCAATAGAAGAGGCATCATCAGTAGACCCCCCCACCCCCCCACCATGTGGGAGCACTTTTCAGAAACACTATATAATCTGCTTGCACTAGACTCTAACATGGGAAAATTTCAACAAATGTTGTGGCTTGTTATTGTTTTTGCAGGATGTTTTGCTTTTAGTACCGTTCATGTCCTGAGTGTCTGAGGAGAGATGAACTATATATAAATTAATAAAGATAACACTGTATTTTTCTTCCAACAGAGGGTTAGTTATTTATCAAGAAATAAATGCAACTATGAAAATTAGGTTGTGCTAATCATGGAAATGTGTTTTTCCCCCTTTGTATTGTATACAATAAACATAATAAGGACTTCTTTCACACAGATGTTTTAAACTGCAGTTTAATGGGACTGGTATCATGTAAATGTGAGAGCCATCACATGACATGACCCAACCCATCTCAGTTCCACTCCTTTCCCAGCTTTATTTCTCCTCTGAAATAATCTGTTAAAAGATCCCAGGTTGAACTACTGTTCTGCCTCTGTGGACAGTGCAAAACCCTGGACTCTTCTGCTTCCGCACCCAGCAGGCTTGTGCGGAGTGTTTCCTAGGCAGCACCTAAGGACACATCCTGGCTTCCACCCACCGCTGCTCCCATTCTGTATGATTTCTGGCACAGTATGCAAGCAGTACTATGGCAGAGGCTCCCCCAGACTGTTCTGAAGTTGACTTTGAGTTTTTTTCTTTCGTCTTAAAGATATTGTGCACCTTTGCAAAGGAATTATCCACCTATTTTCTGGCATGACACTTGGGGCCTGAAGATCATTCCTCCTTTCAGTTTGAGAGAGAGAAGCAAATGATCCCAGCACAACAGAGAGAACTGGAGCCTATTAGAGAAGCAGAGACAGAAATATCTTTCTCCCTTTCCATCTCCTTTTGCAGTTGGAATAGTACAATCAAACATTAATTGTTATGTATCTTCAAGCTGACTCTTGACTTACCACAACCCTTTCAGAGGGTTTCCTCGGCAAGATTTTCTTCGGAGGACGTTTGCTATTATTGCCTTTCCCTAAAGCTCAGGCAGGTTTCCCTAAAGCTCAGGGAGTGCGATTTGCCTCAAGCTCACCTAGTGGCTTTGCATGGCTGAGCAAGGATTCAGATGTTGGTCTTCTAGAATTCTAGTGTAAAACTCAAACCACTATACCATGCTGCCTCACACACATACAACTGGAAATGAATGGGGGAAAGAACCCCACATTTTAGAATGCATTTATTATATCAGAAAATGGCAAGAAGAGGGAAGACCTCTACTGCGGAATGTACATTGCTTTTTCTCCTGATGTGGAGAGAAAAGCTTCTCGCTTTAGGGGAAGCTGAAACAGACTAAAGTAGCTGCTTCCTTTCATCTGCCAGCAACCAATTAAGTCTGATTCAGTTTTGCTGAAGAAGGAAGCTTTTTCTCAGCATCAAGGGAAAAGGCAAAGTACGTTCTGGCAGCAGGCAGGGAGGCTTATCCTTTTCTTCTTGCCTTTATGATGAAATAAATGCCTTTTAATGTAAGACTCTTTGTTTCCACTTATATTTCCAGGTGGGTGATTGAAAAGGGGATTGTACTACTCTGGCAGCAACAGGCGTGGGGAGAGAGAGAGTTTCTGTTTTTTAAAAAAGAGGAAAAACAGTCATTCCTTTTTCAAAAGGCCAGAAAAAGTTTAGAGTAAAGGTTAGTGGTATCTCCAAATATTGTAAGGATGATCAAAAAACCTCCCACATGCTCCTGACATACAGAGAAACAAAGCACAAGTGTGCAGTAAGGTGGAAATGCAAAACTGCACTATTGTTCCAAAATTACAGCTCATGGTACAAAACAATGAGCGATGATAAAGAGCAAAAGAAGCAATTGTCCACTGCTAAAAAGGACTGAAGTGAAAAAGCCCAACGTCAAAAGTCAATTTTACAATCCCAGTTTTTTTCTCTGTAAATAGTTTGGGGGGAAAGCAACACTCCTCTCTCCCACTCCTTTTATTTGCTTTGAACTTCTTCCATTTATCTTTAGAATATGATTAATAGTACATCTAATCAGAGAGCAGGACTTTTTGATAAGCAATTGGCATCACTGTGCTTTTAAAGAAGAATAATGCTCAACACCAAAAGCTCTGTATGTGTGTTGGGGGAACTTTGAAAGTAAAGAGACAAAAAAAAAATGTGTCAGCATATATAGTTGTCCTTCTCACCCCCGGAGAGTTCAAATAAAATGCTTGACAATTTATTTCTCTAGAAAGAATAATATATTTTAGCTAGGTAAGTAACTAGTCACAAAAGCTGTTTTGTGCACACTCAAGAAGCCAAGAACTCTCAATGATAAATTCAAGAAGTGCATGTTTCTTACCATGCACATCTAATAAAAAACACTTTTCTGTCTTTTTTAATACTGCTAAAACAAACACAACTCCTTCTGCATATCTTGTCATAGGTTTCACAACCCAGTGATGCTTCTCAAGAGGAGTGTGCATAGATTATAAAATACTGAAGTTTTCAAGCAGTGGGTAGAAATCAACAAGCTATCTCTTTTGTGCACACACACTGCAACAGAGCCAATTTTGCTACTTCTGAAATCTAACTGTTAACTTTGTGGTGGAGATTTTTCACATTACCATCCACAGGGGACAAGCTGCCGCCAGAACAGCTTCTGCATGGCAGCCACTCCAATACAAGGATAATAATATCTTGAAGCTGCCTACTCTGGGCATTGACCCAGCTGACTGGCTGACCTCTACATCAAAAGCTAAACAGGAGCTTGGTCCACAAGCATTCCATGCAAGTGAGGCACTCTGTAAGACAGGCTGCTAGGCAACCTTACGAGTTTGCATGGGAAGGGGCTGTCATACAACAGCATATGCAGCATCATCCCACAAGGGGAGGCATCTGCTGTGAATTCCTATTCCAATTTGACTCTGCCTACAAACCTAGTCATGGTGGATGAGTAATATTGGGTGTTAAGAGCTCATTCTCCATGATCAACACCACCAGATCCATGTTTGACATGAAAATGAAGTCCCAAAGCATTTTAACTGCACAATCGTCTGTTTCCTCAGCCTGCCGTAAGGTAGTACTTTAGAAGAATTTACCCAAGGACCAGAGTGGTAAATGAAAATGACTGGGAGCGGGGTGGAAGTCAACAGTGGTGTAAAGTCGAAGGCTTTCACGGCCGGAATCCATAGGTTGTTGTGGGTTTTCTGGGCTCTGACGCTGTGTTCTATTAGTATTTTCTTCTGCATCTGTGGCTGGCATCTTCAGAGAATATCAACGGTGGCTTTGCACTAGGGAAAAATACTCTCATGCAAGTCAGAACTTATAATGTTCTTCGATCCACCTACCCTTTGCAGACCACATCCTCCAAAAAGCTGCTCGTGCATTTTGCAAGGTTCTCTGGAACACTGTGGGAAATGGCACAAAGGGTAGAAGAAGGTGGTTGTGGTGGAAACTAGAGAGAACTGGCAAGAAATGGACTTCATATGAACCTTTTCTCCTAATGCAAAACCACCATTATAATTCAAGGGTTTTTATCCCTCATGTAATTAACCCAGGACTGGCATGTAAGATGATATACTCAAGATGAACGCTTTACTAAACTAGCTCCTTCTTTCTTTTTAAAACAAAACAGAGCTGAACACAAAAACAACTGGAACTCAAACACTACAGGCTTTGAAAAGCTAATGTTATCCCAAGCATTTAAAGAGTTTTGTTTGTGTATATTAGATACCTGTAACTAACTTAAATTCAGAAGCCTACAGGCTTTAAAAAAGAAAGAAAAAAATCCTTACTTCTAAAAATGAAGATGAAGTCAAAATTAAAGTAAGAAAGGAAAAGGCTGTCACAAGCAATCTAAATCCTGACAAGTAAAAGATGCTGAAGCCCACAATAATACCTGGATGTCTGCACGCAGATGTGAATACCTTGTACCAATCACTGTGTCACTGCTGCAAGTATTACAGCTTGAAGGTTACCTCAAAGTGATGACAGGGATTTAGATCACCCTCCTCTCCAAATTTTCCTCCACCACTGAGCTAAATTGGAAACATTTGCTTTCATACTATTTCAAGCATTCCTGCTCAAATCCAGCACTCTAAAACTTACTGCTTCCTACTAAGCCTTCAAATGCCATTCTTCTAAGAAAAACTAAATTCATTCAAAGTGACAGGTACTTTGTTTATCTCAGTGACCTGTGACAGCTGCACTTCTTCTTGTCTATAAAATAATGACCCAAGAAGGAGAGAAAACAAAAGTTTTCATTCTCTTTTTCAAATCTGGTTCTCAAATTTTGGTCCTCTGAGGTCCTCTCACTACTGTTCATACTGGCTGGGGATTCTGGAAGCCAAAATCCAATATCTTGAGACCCACATTTGGGAACCACTGATCTAGAACACATCAAGATATGTCTCACTGGACCAACATCCACTGATGATGCTTTCAGGAACCAAATATCATCCTCGTCTTCATCCTCATCATAGTATCCATTTACTTTCAAACCCACACACTGGCCTCCAGCTTGCCCATATTTTTTTTCCATTTCAGCACAACAAATGTAGGTACTGTGAACTATGACTATGGAACAGCACTACCAGATACTGGCACTGGGGTACAAGGGCCACTCCAAATCACTCCTTGTATCCACAGAATATAAACAAGGAACCACAGCACCCAGTTATTCCCATTCCTTAGCACTGCCTTCCATAAATACTTATAGTCCTCCCTCACATCTGTGGGTTTGACCTTTGTGAATCTGATCCTTCGTGAGGTACATGCTGGCCTTCCCCCTGCCCCCATTCTCTTTCTCTCATCCCCTTGCATTCTTCACCCCAGGCCTGCGAAGTCTGTGTTTAAAATCGATGTATTTTGACTTTTGGGTGAGCAAAGCCCCAATCTCCAATGCTGGAGGCATGTCCTCTCTGCCACATGGCTGAACATTCTGTTGTGTCTTCTCCCATCCCTAGAGTGCTGGGGCTAGAGGCAAGGGAACAGGAGGGGGACTGCATCGGGGAGTTATCTGTGGTTTTTCCACTTTCGCAAGGGCTCTGTGCTGTGACATCTTGCAAATGTGGAGAGGCCAGTGGGTCTGAAATTTGCTACTACGCTGTTAGAATAGAACAGAATCTATAGGATAGACTCTATTATACTGCTCAGGTGTAATATAACTAAATTCATATAAACAAAGACAAATTAACTATCGAGTCTCTTTCCTTTAAAACAGAAAAAAAAATGGAAGCTGAGAGGTTACTGAAATACTGGTAAAAATTAACTAGAGAACATAAGCTTCTCCTTAAATATGTCCAACTTAAGAAGGGATAATTTTTCTAAGTCATGTTATCCATGTTGAAAATTATTTCTTATAAAAACCATTAGTTCATACTACATGGAAAAAGGGGCTGTTTCCTGAACAACAAACAACCCAACCCATCCAACTTCAAGATGACCCACCAAGTTCCATTTATGTGAACTCAGCATATTCAAGCTTGCAGTGAATGACTGAGGAAATCAATACCACAACATGCTCAAAACTCCAACAGCTGGCCTGAGGGACTTGGTATCTTATGAATAGGCACAGACAGCTACAAGGCTATGGGAAAATTCAGAACTAAGACTATCTCTAATAGCCATGGAGGAAGCTTGAGAACAAAATAATTCTCCAGGGCATGGTGTCTATGGGGGTGTTTGTGTGTGTGTACACTTTGGTTTTTAATCAAATCAAGGACTCAACATCAAAGATATAAACAAAAGAAGACAAAAAACAGGGCTCACCTCTTGCACAAACGAAACAAAAGCCTACATTTACAGCTGATGAAGAGTGATTGCTCCTTTTGGAATGGTTACTACAGATGAGAATGTGGGATGACACAAACAAACTTCCTGCAGCAATACAGCCATCTCCCGAGTGATAGGCAATGGGGCATCTCAAACATCTCACCATGCGACCTGTTTAATATAAAATGTACCATATGACAGTCCATTTAGAACATGGTTTGATTTTAGTTTGATATATCCAATCATAGGTGTAACAGTTTTCAAAAAGGAATGGTATTTTTGCTTCCCTAATATTGCAACACTTCGCATGTTGCACAGAGAAGATACATGGGACAAATCTAACAACCACATGTATGCTGGGATTGTTCCAGAGGACCAGAGAAAAGTTTCAAAACATGGTATCAAATCTAGAGAACAGCTGCTTAAGCATTGTGTGTGTGTGTGCATGTGTGTGAGAGAGAGAAACAGAGAGAGGGAGAGAACGCTCTGCCCTTATTTCTGAAGACACACTCGGAAGCATGCCTGCTGAATTTCAAAAGGCAAAGAACTCTCCTGCTCCATCAAAGAGCAGCCTTATGGCACCTTAAAAAGTAACAAATTTTATTTGGCACAAGGTTTTGTGGGCAGCATCTTGTTGAGTGCTTAAAACATTACAACACTCTGTCATTTTTTTCTGCAAAAGACTAACACAGCAGAGTCCCTGATGTCCCTTGCCCCTGCCTCAGGGCTACAAATGGAACAGATGCAATGCTTTGCCTCTCCTCATGATGGGCAAACCCAAACCAGTTATTTTAAAAAGGGAGATTTTGAAGGAAGCAAAGGTAATCCGTTAGACACATTTTTTCTGCTGGAGTAATTTACAGAATACAAACCGTAATATTTAAATTGTGACAAAAAATATATATTCAGAACACAGAGTGTGCACAGCAATGGCAACAGACCTTTGTATTACAGTTTAGTGGATTAACGTTTGTTGTTATAACTTAAAAACCAACTCCCTTGTGAAAAATGGACTATTAAAGCACAACACAGGTTTCCCAACATGGGTTTACATTTTGATTGGTCTAAGGAATTTGGGGCTGCCTGGCTTGCAGTATTCTCAATAATGATTGATGGAAACATGAATACCTCCTACATTTTCCACAGAATTTCCAGTTCAGCTGTATATGAAGACCAAATCACTCTGCATTTCCTCTTTCAATTCAGACATCTCCACAGTGCAAGAATGGTGAGTGCCATCCTTTGAACCTACACCCTTTCTTTTTCATTACTTTCACTAGCATGGCCAAGGTTCAAATATGCTCCCCTTTGGATTAATAGAATTACACTAGGCCAAAATCTGAACTCCCTATTCCTTAAGGTTCATTCCTCATCTTTGAGCACTGTAGCACAATAGTCATACTCTCTACAGTAGTGATGGAGAACTTGTGGTTTTCCAATGCTGGTGAACTGTAACTACCATCATTCCTGATGGGAGCCGAAGTCCAATAATATATATAACCCCAAGCCTTCTCAAAACTTACAATATATTCTGAGAATAAAGGTGCCTAGGAATTCCTTGTGAATGCTTCACAATCCAATGCAGCAATCCTGCTGCCACCTACACTACTTTAAATGGAAGCTCAATTTTCCCATTTTATACTGAGCACAGAATCCAGGAAAAATATAACATTGCTTGTTGCTACACACATCTTCTTTCCCCCTCTGAGCAGCACAGTCTCAATGTTCACTGCACCAGAGAACTTGCAAACTCTGTAAGATAACTGAAAATAAAAGGACAAACTTTGTTTTCTTCACGGATCACCTCAAACTGTATCTTCAGTGCAAACAGCATTAAAGATAATCAACTTCTGTTGGACCAGTAAATCACATTCCAGTTCTTGGAGTGAAATTAGTGCAACAGTCAGTCTTCTACAGGTACTAAGAGTTCAAAAGATTTATAGAGACCCTGGAAATAATTTAAGCATATCTCTGTATCTGATACATGAACATCAGGCAAACACACAGATGCTATGATTTTACTTTTGTGCCCGAGAACTGCAATATCAAAGGCCACCCTAAGTTCTGACTGCTGTGGTCCAGTCTAACTCATCCAAAGTCGATTCATATGTTTATTACACAAAGGCCTGCAATTTCCTCCCACTTTATCCATCAATCCTACACACAGGGTTACACTGCACCTATATAAGCAGCAGTCTAAAGAATTCTGCTTCAATAAAATAAATGGAAATTTACTCTCACATCCTGAGAATAGATTTCCCCATCAAAATGCAAATGCAGGAGATGCTACTTGAGACTACCAGCAACTAGACCAGGTGAGTGGGAAATGGAGAATTCGAATACCGCAGGGTATTCATTTTAATGCCCTGGAGACTCTGCAGCATCTCACTCTTCCCCAAAAGGGAAGAAGTAGCTATCTTACCTTTGCTTGCTTTATGAATATCCTTGTCTACAGAGCAGGCAGTACAGCAGTGCTGTGGGCAACGGAATCCTCGGGACTCAAAGACAGCTGTGGCAAACTTGCGCACACACGCTTCATGGTAAAATTTACCACAGGCATTGACAGAGCACCGTTTCACATCTTTGCCAGGAAGCTTGCAGGAAAAGCATGTATGCTGTCCTTTAGGGAAAAAAATAAAAAATAAAATAAAGATCAGCTTGAACTTGAAAGAGAAAGCAAAGACCAAAAGAACAGTGTCTTAGGTCATAGTAGAATTCCTCAGACGGAGGTGGCAAAAAAAGAGGGGGGCAACAACTGGTTATTCCAGCTTCTTGCGGACCTTGTGATAGGGTCTTCATCAGTTGGAAATGACTTGAAGCCACACAACAACAACAACAAAAGCTGATGGTCCACTGATGCCATCTTCCTGATTTACTCAAAGCAAAAGAAAGGGATGGGACTTGGAAAGCAGGCTAGACCAAAATTTACCTTCATAACCATGCCAGTGAACAAGATGTAGACTGGGAAACTGAACACTTAATTGCATTTTGAAAGACACAGAGAGGAAAGCCAATACATATGTTGGTGACTACATTAAGATAGGATGTGAAGGCTGAGCTGAACAAGCTTCCAGTGGCAGCCTTCCGCACTTCAACCAGCTGAGTTTTATGTGGTAGATATCATTGGCTCATTTACCATTTTTGCATTCCTGGCAGATGAACTTCCCATCAGGCTGTGAGCTCAGTCCTAAGCATTCAGTATGGAAGACTCTGTAGCACTCGCCTTCACAAGATATTAGGGATTCTCCAGAGCTTTCACAAATCTTAAAAGAGAACAAATCTTGTAAGAGAACAAAGCAACCAGCAGAGGTTTTAAGTATAGCCAACAAGAAAAAACCAAAACTGAATTCTCCTCAGCCTGACACCATATCATCCTTCAAAGTTTTGTTATTGTCAAGTATAGTGCTTGTCAACCAGTAGTACTTCCCTAGATAACAAGAAATACAAGTAGCAACAGCTGAAAGGCACCAAGAAAACATAACCCCAAATGGGGCTATTCTAATGCAGACTATAGAGACAAGAGAAGGATTGATTACCAATAAAACTTGGTCCACCAGGAGGTTAGTGAGATTAGCCCATACCTCAGTGGCGTCCTCTTATACTCCCCATTATTTTCTCCTATAAAACTGAATGGCTGACATTCACGCATAGGGGGAAAAAAAATTCTGCCACGTGGCTGCCTGACCCTCATTGTGAAGGATCCTGAAACAAAAGTGGGTGATGGGGTGGGCAATACATATGAATGCACCCTCGCTGTAATATATAAGCTTCTCTATGCACATAAGTAGTCAGCAAAGATAATTAATTCCATGCAAAAGACTCCAGACTACAGCCTGGCTGTTACTTCCACAGCATCAATGTGATGAAAT
Organism: Iguana delicatissima; assembly: GCA_948472985.1. NCBI lineage: Eukaryota > Metazoa > Chordata > Lepidosauria > Squamata > Iguanidae > Iguana > Iguana delicatissima. Next base: position 692,323 of record CAOKZL010000262.1, on the reverse strand, counting down.
TTTCTTATTACAGCCCAGGTTACCCTAAACAAGATTCAAGACCAGGACCTTACATTTAAAATTTCTTTGTTATCAAAAAATGTCTCTAAACTGAAACTAAACTGAAATACCAGAATGTGATTTCCCATTTGTTTAACTTAGAAGACTAACTTTTGAACAACAGCAACAATGCTACTGCGGTAATGCCAGCTTATCTTTCAGGACTGTTGTAATGACTAACCACGTGAAAATGCTATGACTGCTTGAAATCACTTAATAGGTAACACAACCACCAACTTTAATATAATGAACCCCTCCCATTTCATCCTGATTTGATAATCCAATCAGTACCGAATCACCAAACAGGAAATTCTCTACTTTGATACTGCTCCAGTCATATCTAACCACCCTTCCTGCAAACTACAAGTTCCTTAAAAGTTCAATTAAAAAACCAAACAAATCCCAGACAGAAGATCCAGATATGTTCACCTTTGCTTATTTGCAGGAGGAGCCAAGTAGGAACGATCAAGCCACAGGCACCAGTATACTACCTCATTCAGTATGTGACCATGCCCAAAGTTACAGAAAAGCCTTACCCAATCTGGTGCTCTCCAGAGGTGTTGAACTATAATTCCCATCAAACCCACATTGTATTTAAACAGCATAAACCACAGTGTCAACCTAGGCTTACCCAAACTGCTTTTCTGAAAACAATACAGCTCATCTCCATGTATATTTATATAAAGCAAATCTTTCAGTTACTTTAAATGGAATCTGCACACTGACGGGATTGCAAGCCTCTACTTATTTGACTGATTTACACCTCTCATTTACCTGACAAATGGTGTCTTTCTTACTTGTCCCAGAACCTCTTCTTGATAAACTTGAGTCCACAGACTGTACATCAGAAGCATCAGCATCTGCTGTAGCTGACGGACTGTCTGACTGCTTTCCAAAGCTACCCTAAAAGAGAAATCAGAGCCATATTTTCACGCTGCTAAATTTTTGAAAAGGCATCAACAAACACAGATCAACATATATCTTGCAGATCAAGAGAGAAAATCCCAATTATATGATACATATTCAATTTTCCATGAAATTCTCTGGCTCTCTTTTTAGGTCAACTCAAGAAAGCATGCCTTGCTGTTTCCAGACAAAATCAATACAATGTGCAAAGGGGAAAGGCTCATAGTCAATACTGTTTAAAAAAGGAGAGAGATCTGCACCAAGATGACCCAAAGAGAGTAAGAGAAGCCAAGTTCTGCAATGTATAAATTAAGCAAATGAGCTTCTTGTACCAAGAGTTTTATTCAGCAACTCTTTTGCATTTAGGCTGCTGTGGGTTTTGTTGGTTTTGAGACTGTGTTCTATTAGTATTTTCTCTTGACGTTTTGCCTGCGTCTATGGCTGGCATCTTCAGAGGATCAGTGGCCTCAAGGCCCGAAAAACCCACAACAACCCATGGATTCTGGCCGTGTTTCTATAGCTACCAGGGCTAGAAACCCGCCTATTTAAAAACATGAAACAGCAAGCTGAGATTCTTAGAAGGCTGAATTCTATAGCCAGCAAGTTTTCCACATTCTTTAAAAACCACAGTGTGCACACAGCCCTGCTCACCATACCCATTTAATTTTGCTTTCCATTTAGACTCTCCTTCTACTATCATGTCTTTTCCAGTAAAATTCTGTAACGTTTTCCTGTCAAGCAACAATTATTTTACATGGACTGCTATTTGCCCATTTCAAAGCTGTAGTGCATGAGAAAATAGGAAACGTTTTACCTGTAGATCATTAAGCCCTCTTGAATCAGAATCAGACGTATCTCTGTATGCTGAGCTAGTCAGTTCCACATCTGTTGAGGCACGACTCCTTTTCTTTAAAGGCTTGCAAGAATCTGAAATCTCACTGGCACCTTAACACAACATACTGGAATTAATTGTAATCATCTCTCACATGTATTCAGCATTAAAAGAGAAATTAACATTGGGGAGAGAGGCACAGAGATATAGGGAAAATGACAAAACTTCAGACTCTCAGTAAAAGCTTTTGAAACTTCAAGTAATCCAATTATTTACAAAAGTGAACAAATACATAATTTTGAAAACGGTATTCTTCTGCCATTGCAAGAAATACTGTCCATCTCCCTGACAGGTGACACAGAGCGCTTATTTTATTCATAACACCCCATTTTCCAAGATAAAAATCTTACAAAACTGCTTTCAACATATGCATTAAAAACATCAAAATAAATGTTGACATCATAAAATATATCAACATAAGCAGGTTTCATGGCAAATCTAAAAACTGAGGAGGGTGGGGGATTTTGCCATGTTCTTTATATTTATTGCAACTATCTGTTCTCACACACAAATGGCAAGACCAGAAGCAATGGCCACTGGACACATATGATTATGCTCATATTAAGTTTATGCTTATACTGAAGCAGACCAAGGACAAACTCTATTACCATTGCTGTAAACCTGGGTTGTGTGAGAGCGGGTGTGTATGTGTGCGAATGACTGCCTTCTCCCTAATCCAAGCTGCAATGATTACAGACCACAAGCTAGACAGAACAGTGGGAAGGAAGCTAAAATAATTTTTTTTAAAAAATTCTTCGAGTAGATCTAAAGCATAGTTCTGTAACTGTCAGAGAAGTTTGGAGGCTGTGCTAGCTCCCCAGGAAATGTTGGAAGGCTGTGCCCAACTGCACCCCTAAAAAACGCTGCCCTCAAATGCCTTCTGGGCACTTTTTGATTACTTCTGATTGCCTCTCTTGGGTCTAAACTTTCCTGGGGCTTCCAAAACACAGTGAAATTGCTCTCCATGACCAATAGAGGGTCTTTAGGAACATTTCGAACAAGTTTAAAAATATACATATATTTGGACCCTGGGGCCACATTTAAGCCTATGGGCCATGGTTTGCCTAGCCTTGGCCTACAAGCTAGAAGAATATATGACTCCCAACAAGCACAATCTGCCTTTTGAACTATAATCTCTTTGCCAGGTCACAAATTGCTTGGGGCAGGCTTCTAACTTCCCAAAACAGTGTGAAACATGGCAAGGAAGACCAGTTGTTGAGAAGTGCACAAATTTCCCAAGGTATGTGAACAGATTGCCTGTCAACAGACTGTCAATCAACTCCTCACCCATTCCTTATTAGGGATGATGTCCCACTGCTTTAACAGTTACTAGGGGAAGTCAAGTGCGGCTGTCATTTTTTATGTGCTCAAAAGGATATTAACAGCATGCTTTTAGCTTGGCGTGCTTAAGTATCCTTGTCCGTTCCCTTTCAATAACATTGCTGAGTGGATGGGGAACAGGTCAATAAACCAGTTTTGTTATTTGCTGCCTTTGTTCTCTATTATTCTTATGTGCTTTCAAGTTGTTTTCTGCTTATGGCGACCCTAAGGCAGGTCACAGGGTTTTCTCAACAAGATTTGTCAAGAGGGGGGTCGCCTTTTGCCTTCCTCTGAAGCTGAGAGAGTGTAACCTGCCAAGGTGACCCAGTATGTTTCCACTGCTGAGTGGAGATTTAATCCTGGTCTCCACGGTCATAGTCAAACGCTCAAACCACTACACTATACAGACTCTTGTTATTTGTAACCGACTTAAAATATTTTTAACGCTAGGACAAAGTCTTTGAGTATTAGCTTTATTTTTCCTAATAACTGTTCCAGTTATAAGTGAGGGGAAACACCAGATGGATTATGATGACAAGGCATACTGTTACACTGCACTGATATGTGTGTACTCTGAAAGGTATCGAAGGCAGTGAGTTATCAGATCTGGAATTAAAGAACCTAGAAAGACAAGTGATTATGACATACCCATTTACATCACACGAAATGAACAGATGAGTAAAAATTGACTGGCTAGTCACCAAAAGTGCTGATTTATAACCAACAAAGCTCACCTTTCTGTAATCCTGTCTTCATTGCTGTCTGGGGAGCTGTTTCTACCTATTTGGACAGGAAAAGAAGGGGTTAATAGACAGATTTTTTCTGTTCCCTAGTTCAAAAAAGAGGAAATGAATTTCAATGCAAGCAATCAGCATTTGGGGAAATTCATGTCGCCAGTCCACCTTCCCACCCTATCCCTCCCCAGCTAGAAACTGCAGTTCTACCTCTTAAGGATTTCACTGAACCTGTTTTCCCTGAATCAGGAGACAAGACAGCTCTGTGTTTACTTGAAGCATTTATTTTGTGTATTAAGTGATATAGGATGGCTTCATCTTTGGTCCAAGGAACAGGTGAAGGATTTTAGCAGTTATGCCTTGGGCTACAGGAAAACTTTGCAATAGTTAAGGAAAGAAGAGAGAAGCAGGATGATCAAGTTCCAAGTGACACTTAACTTACTGCCCCACTTTTAAAAGGCACTTCCAACCCAGCAAGCGCTTGAGCTTCTGAGGCCATGGGCTATTCCTCTGTATAGAGTGCTGCAAAGGCAGAGGGGAGCAGAAGAGAGAGAAAATGCATTGCAGGCCTCTATACAGCTGGAAACACAACGTCGGAACAGTGCTTGCGTAGACAAGATGGTGACCTTGAGAAAGCACTTCGTGGCCCTTGTGATCAGTGTCTTGGAAGGCGACTTTCTGCCAGAGTACACCCAAGTTGTGAATTTGGTAGTTGCAAGCAGCTTCTTTGCTAAGGTCTTGCTTTTAAGCTAAAAACCATAATTTGGAAAAAAAAAATCTCCACAGCGTGGTTACATATACATGTAAGAAACACGTCTCATAAATATTTATTGAGGATTATTCTATAATTTTTTAAAAATAATTTTATTTCATTGTACAATGGATAAAAACATACAATAGAAGGATTTGTATAGGATACAATTGATAATACAAATATAAAATCTAGACAATCACTTGTATTTTGCTACCACTCACTTCAACAGGATTAACATTTTAACTCTCATTCGTAGTTAAAATTCCAGTTATAATTTTAAACCCAAAAGGATGCAGAATTAATTTGGAAATTCGCTGAAACAAAGCTCATCTCAGGGAACAAGTATGGTTGTAGAATTCTCAAATATCAGCACACCTTTCTGAACATATGACAAATCCAAGCTTATGCATTACAGTCCATCTCTGACCATAAAGCTTCCTGCCATATACTTTTCCTGAAGAACATCAGTACAGTATACTATGTTGTTTTAATTAGCTACATAGTATAAAGTAAGCAAGACTACTTGGGAAAAGATGACATGTAGCTCTTGTACTACGGACAATTAAAAACATATAAGTTACTACAAGTTTATTTTTGAGGGAATATTTCAACAACCCAAAAAAGTTTTAAATATACGTGTGTATGTGTGTGCAAGTGCGTGTTTGCTGTTTCCAAGTGTTCAAAATTTAATTTGAGGGGGAAAAAGTCATGCTGATACCTAATTAATTCAACTCCATCATTCTGGAATCCAGCCAAAGAAGTACTGTGCAGGGGCAGCAAGGCAAAAACTAAGAGTCACTTTAAGAGAATAATTAGGTAGAAAAGTGAAGGGATATTTTCAGGCTCAATCAAGAAATGGTATGCAACATTTCTTACTAGAAGTGTCTTCTTAATTTTAAGAAAAAAACTTTTGCAACATGATCTGGCTTTTGAAAAAAGCTGTTAGGGAATGATTATTAAAAAGTGTCATGCCTCAAGGTTAATTCTCTTTAAATGTCAAATTAGAGCATACTGAAGTGGTTGCAGGAAGAGAAAAAAAACTGTGATACTCTTCTTGAAACCTGTAGAATCCACAGTCTTTATGAGTGGCACACTCATGCAGATTGCCTGTTTTTGTTCACTTGCAACTGGCTATTTTAAAAACAGTATCTGGTTTTCCTAGGTCCAATATTCAAAAAGAATGCCCTGTACAGGTTTGTTTCTACTTTTCCTGCTTACTGTTGACACAAGAAGGCTTTTTGCCTTGAAAGAATGATCAAGTTTAAGAGCCAATTTTCAAGAGTAACCAAACAAATCCATCTAGCTTTGGTTTGAAAGAAACAAACAAAACTAAAACCTCAATACAGACCGGGAGCTAAATCAAGGATAAGACAAGAAGGAAGCTGATAGCAATTTCAGAGAAAAACACCGAAACATAAAATCACTCTGCTCATAACAGAAATAGCAAAAAAATAAAATAAAAAAAAGGCATCAGCTTCATGACGAGGGTCTTGTGTCATTGTGTTCCCATTCATCCCAAGCATGACTGATGCTGTAAAGTGATACCAGTTAACAACAATGTTTACTGTGGGGGCAGATCTCAGAAAGACAGTCCAAAATCAAACCCAATGAAAAAAATGGAAGGATGGGTGGGTGGGTGGGGAGAAATGAAAAAAAAAAGTATCAATATAAAAGCCACAACAAGTATGAATACAGTATATTTTAACTCTCTACATGGAGGAAGCCAACCTGCTCCTTTTTGATCTTCTTCTTTGGCACAACTTCAGTGGATTTCTCAGACTCTGAGCGAGTTCGTATTGATCTTCTCTGTTGCTTCTTTTCTACAGAACCTAGGGAAGAGAATGGTTTCCATTACAGGAGTCTTTCTCTGTTTCTCTTTCCTCAATGAGGGATGATGTTCAATAGCAAAGTCCTGATTTCTCTACATTCTTCTTTGAGTGCACAGACTTTAATCTGGGGTTCTGGATGCAGGCAATACATCTCAGTGCTTCAGAGAGAGTCCTGAGTTCAGGAGAAGATCAGCTTTAATATGAGGATAAAGGGGAAGTCTGCTATTCAAACTAGGAGGAAGGGATTTTTCTTTTTTGTCTTCAGAATTATCAGAATGACGATGAATTTTACAAGTTACCAAGCTCACTCAGAATACAAATATGCATTTTATTTCCACAGTATCAGCCTGTTCAGGAGGTGTTTCTGCATGTCTTTAGTTATGCAAACATTCCAATTCAAAAGGAGTCAAAAGGTCTGACTACTCAAGTGCCATTTAAAGATTCTGTGGTAAACAAATGCAAGTGGAGAATAATTCTGCATTAACTTGGACATATCCCACAGAAAGATTCCAAAGTGGTTTATTGTCAAAGCTTAATTTCTACCCTAGAGTAAAAACTACCATAAAATCATGCTCCCCCCGACCAACCAAGATGCACACAGGATTGCGATTCTGAACATATTCATAGGCATGGTTTCCTTCACATGTTGTGAACTGTGCCTTTACAGTTAAAACAATGATCCAAGGCGAGCTCTATTTCTAGCTGTTTTGCCAGGACATGTATAGAAATGGAAATCTGCCCACTGTTGAAGTCTCTTTCTATTCATTAAACAGTTGTCCCTGCCATATACTCAGGATGCAAGAGAAAAGCTGACTCTAGAAACAAAGTGGGAGGTGCCTCTAAGTCCTGTCTACACAGATTCTTCTGAAAGAATTTGCTTCTTTTAGAAATCACCCAGGAGTAAACAAGTGCTGCCCGGGGGCTGCATGGAATCCCTGGTTGTCACTTCTGTGGCCCCCTCAAGCCCCTGCACCAGTCTCTAGAAGCTCTCCGAGCCCCTCAAACTGTTAATATTTTTGGCATAATTTTTGGTTGACCTTTGACCCCAAACAGCACCAAAAGCCTCCCACAAGCATGCCAATGTACAAGAAAGCCCTTTGGAAACCCTGTTCAGAACCCCCACCCCTTTGCTTTCTTCCTTCTGTCTTCCGAAGCAGTGAGAGGAAGTGACATATCAGCAATTCCACTGCTATTTTGGAGAGAAAAAGGATATATTTTGGTGTGTCTGTGTAGGGTTGTGACATCTCAGGGGTTGTGTGAGTTGAGAATTGGCCCCTAGTCTGCATACAATTGCTTACCCCAGCAATGAATTGTGACAAGCAGGGAAAACAAGGCATCATAGAAATAATTGACATTCAACCATCACTCAGATTCTGTCAACATAGTATCTCCCACAGAAGATGTGAAAAGCTTCCTGTTTCCAATACTAAGCACTTGAAAGTACTGTTGTGTCACACCAGAAACAAAACACTAATAGGTGCCCTACTAATCTCCATAATTCAAGGTGAAACTACCAGTAACTACATGAGCTGCACACCTGCACTATTGTCGTTTGTTTCAGAGACAGAGTTGGGTTCTGCATGCTTCAAATAATCAACACTGATTCACCCACTGAACTCTGCTCATCTAAAATTAACCAGATTAAAACCACCAGATTAAAATCAGATGTGTTTCACTGATGAATGCTTAAGCCAGTGGTTCTCAACCTGTGGGTCCCCAGATGTTTGTGGACTTCAGCTCCCAGAAGCCCTGAGCATTGACCATAGTGACTGGGGCTTCTGGGAGATGAAGTCCACGAACATCTGGGGACCCACAGGTTGAGAACCACTGGCTTAAGCCATGACATTAAACATCTGACCAACATTTCAGTCAGAGAGGGACGATGTTTGATAGAGTTCTTCCATTCGTAAAAGGTCAACCCATGTTTGGTTGCTCTGTTACTGCAGCACTGACTATTTCCTCCTTTGGATGGATGGGTAAAGGGATTCAGCAAGACTGACAGTTATTTCCTCTCGCAACAGCAAATATAGGCCAGTACAACAAACTCTTAAGTTCTATGTATACGAAGCTCAAAGTTCAAATCCCCAAAAGATCTTTGTTGGAGGGGACAACATAAGATTTCTTCCCTAATCAGAATCTGACAGCATAGAAGAAACCACACTATTGTGGCGACTAACCTCTATGGTTACCTCTTTGAAAGCTGCAGTAAGTGAATAAAATGTAAAGGAGATTTTAAACAGACAACTATGCTCTAGTGCAGAGGCAGGCAACTGTGGAAGACCAGGGGGCTGGAGGGGACCTTGGAAGGGCTGCATCCCCCATCACACCTCTTCTTTTAAAAAAAAACAACCCTTATTTTTTGCCACATATGTCTTCCAAAGGCAGGTAAGGAACACAGGGGTATGTTTTTGGGCCTTTGTGGCATCCTAGAAGGCATTTTGGGACATTTTGAGGAGTAAAAGGAGGTTTAAAATTTTCATTTTGACCCCTGGAGGGTTAGTGGTGCTCAAAACATGATGGGAATGCCCTCCACATCTCATAGAGATCATTTTGGGCATTTTGAGGTACAGCAGAGTCCCGGTTATCTGACATACGGTTATCCAACCTTCTGGATTAACCGACATTGCGGCTGCCTGGGGGCGTGGCTGTAGGCATTTCAGCACCCCCAGACACACCCCAGACACCCCCCCAGACACGCCCCCAAAATGGCGGCCGCCACGGGCCTCCGGCTAATCCAACATTTTGGTTATCCGACCCTCCGCCCGCCCGTTTAGGTCAGACAACCGAGACTCTACTGTAAAAGTTTTTTTTCATTTCTGAGGGGCCCTGGGGGCCACAAAAACAGCCTAGAAGAGTGAATGGAGGCTGCACTTTGCCCATCCCTGATCTAGCAGAATATTTTAAATTCATGAATAATGAAGAATGTACCATTACATATGGGATGGGATGGAATTTAACTACCAAGTATAAAAGAAGACATAAATAAAAGACACTATGGAGCAATGGATGGACTTGGAAAACCCAAGTAACTACCTTAACACAGTCAGGAAACTGTTACAGACTAACCTACCTTACTGGAGAACATCAACAAAGACTCTTATTGTGTCTTTTAAAGGGCTGCTAATTTATTATGGCATAAACATTTACGTATTAGGTTTGCATGAAAGACAAAATAGTACTGCAAGAACTGCAAAAAGTACTGCAAGACTCCTTGATAGTTTAATTAATTATGATTAATAATTAATTGCCCCTTTGGAACCACTAATACCTCATAAGGTTGTTGAGAGGACAAAAATGGAATTGTTCTATGATTCTACCTCATGTCCTTAGAGGAAACACAGATTATTTAGTTTGAAATTAACTAAATCAAATACAGTTATAAAACTTGTTTCTAACTTAAGACTGCCGCAGCTTTGTGTCATGAAAGCCCACTAACCTAAAATATGTTTTTCTACTAGCATTCTGCATTACACATTAGCTACAGATATAAGCTGTGCTCATGGCTGGACTATCTTCAAGATACCCACACCCACACCCACCTCCACCATTTTGTACCTTTTCACTTGGATGTAACCCAGGAGTCTCAAACTTTACCTACTTGCCAACCCAGAAGATGTTTCAGGAGAGGGCGACCTCTGTGAAGAGGCTTTCTCATTTCGCTGGCTTGAGACAGAAGTAAGCTTATCATGCCCCTTGATTATTATTTCTGGTTTGTTTCCTAAACCCTGTTACAAATTGAAAAAAACAACACAAAAAAAGTCAGTCATTGCTGAGAAGTCTGTCAGCTTCACTGCACTGATGAGAAAAGCAGCCTTAGAATATTTTGGCAGAGAGTAGTGTAAGCATACACATATATACACAACTCTGAGGATAAGGCAGCACTGTAACATACATGCACACATACACACAATGTGTGAGAATAACTTTTATGTGTTTGAGAGGAAAGCTTTGAAAATGTAGATCTTCACTGGGACTAGACTCTTGCCAAGGCCTTCCCTGCAAATACTGGGACAGGAAGGTGTTTAACACCTCACCCCTACCCAAATATTAGCTGTTAGTTAGCATGTGTGTTGTGGCCATGAAAGCTAGCTAGTGTGTGCACACACATACACAGATCACGTTCTAAAGCACAAGCAAGAATACAGGATTAAGTCTCAACTCAAGAGGGCTTACCCTGGAGCTACCATGCTGCCTTATACTGAGTCAGACCACTGGTCCACCCAGTCCACTGACTGCCACCAACTCTCGGGAGTTTCGGGAACAATTTTTTTCTGTCCTACACGAAGAAGTCATGGATTACAAAACAGCTAGTCTTCTACCTTCCCTTAAGGGTAAGGGAACATAGGAAACTGCCTTTATATTGAATCAGACTCTTTGCCCACCTGGCTTAGTTGTGTTTGCATCAGAGATGGGACACTTCAAATTTTAATTCCCATTGGTTAGATTTTAATTCCCATTAGTCCTGCACAGCACCCCTATGGTAGCTGTAGTCCTGCAACATCTTGAGGGCTACAGGTTCATCATTCTCATCTACATAGGTTTGACAGCATCCCACTCAGGTTTCATTTAAGCAGTAGTTTTTCCAATCCTACAAGGAGATGCCAGGAATTGAATCTGGGACCTTCTGCATACAAAAGAAGTGCTTTGTCAGTAAGCCACTGCCTCCTGGTGCAAGATTAGGCATGCATAGGACTGAATTTAAACCCTTTAAATTCACTGCACATTTATGCCCTTTAGAGATCTTTACCTTGGTAGAGTAAACAAACTGATCAATGAACTTTCCATTCCCAGCAGCATTCTGAAGAGCAAAAACTTGTTCAATTTTAACAACTGGAGACATGTTACATTTCTGAAGGTCCAAGGTGCCCTGATGCATGGTTATTGATGCAGGTAAGGATTTTCTGGCTGCAGCAGTCTTCCATGCTATTTTCACAGGAGGCGGCTCTTCTTCCACAGGAGGCTGTCTTCTCTGACTATGCCTCCGCGCTTCAGTATTGGATGGAGATGTTGCCAAAACCTCACCGGTCTGTTCTGGCTGCGGACTAGGCGACGGTTTAGATCGCCGATTCTTTTTAGCCTCTGTTTTAGGCACAGCAGTCCTCTTGGCTTTTGTCAAAGGCTCCTCAGGCTCTTTATCTACGTAGATGAAGGTGTACTGTTCTATCCTCTCCTCCCGGCTCATTTTCAATGCTTTCTCAGCATGGGCAATGCCAATATCCCACTGTGCGCGTTCTCTCTGTGGTCTCGGTTTGCGAATCTTAGGAAGAAAGAAGATAGGCTTATTGCATGTTTTCATTTCTACTTGCAAAGCATGCCTAGTTGATAACAAAATGTTTTTATACAGCCACCACTTTAAAGCATGCCTCTGTTTTGAATATATCACTAGAATACACCTGCTGAATCTCTCAGAGCTCATAGGAATATATGGCCAATCACAGAAGACAAGTATGAAACAGGACAGTTGGCCCTCCACATTTGTGGGTTTGACTTTCAAGGATTTGGTTATTTGTGAGTTTCTCCAACCCCTGCCCCTTTTCACTACAAGTGCCTCCTTTCTGAGGGAATCTTCCCTCTCTTTGGCTCTAATCAGGCTGTGCAGCCCTTTAAAAACTCACCTCTAATCCTCTTCTTCCTCCACCAGCCACTGCCTAGCAAACCTAAGGAGGAATCTCCAAGCTCAACTGGCAGAGTACCTATATAAGCAACCCGAGCAAATAATCTGAACAGTTACTCTGTGATCCCCAACTGGTAAAGTAGTTTGATTGCTGGATTCCAGGAGACCAGGTTCCTGCTTGGGCACAGAACCCCACGGAGTGACCATGGGCAAGTCACACTTTCTCAGCCTTACAGGATGGCAATGGCAAGTTCCCTGTGAACAAATTCTGCTGCAAAACATTGTGATAGATTTGCCTCGGGGTCTCTGTAAGTCAGAAATGCCATGATAGCAGGCAAGAACAGCCACAATTTCACACCATACTCACCTTTTGCTTTTCAGAGTGGTTGGCTTGCTTAGCAGCCTCTGCCACCAACTGATCATACTGTTTACGTCCCTTGTACTCTCGTACCCGTTTTTCATGCACCCATGCCCTCTCAGGCTGGTTGCTAAAGAACTGAACGTGATATTCTCGTGCACCTGAAATTGACAGAAAGCATTCTGCTAAAAAATTATTTCAACATAAACCTCCTTCGCACTTTGGAGGAAATACTATTCCACACCTTTTTTCAGCAGCACAGACAATAATATTTAAATGTTTCATTTTATCCTTTAACTGGAAAAGTTACTGGACAGTCACAGGACGCAGTAACAAGGCCTGACAGGATAGAAAAATTCCCATTCTGGTAAGACTGTCAGCAAAGCACTGAGGTTCACATTTAATGCGTACACACAGGAGGGTGGAATGAAGCTAGATTGCAACGTGCTTGAGTGCATTATGATTAGACTGGTTCAATGTCTCCCTTTGTTCTTAATGGTTACTGATATTATTACTTTAGTCCTTGGAGAAAGAGATCTGGTTGAACTAGACACAACTTTAAAAAAAAACAAACAGCCACAGGGAAGACTGAGGAACACGTTTCAGAGAAAAATTCCATTAGCACAAATGGGCAGCATGTGATACTCCCAAAGAATTGTTTAAACAATTCCCAAGGAATTGCTTACAAGGCAAGCAACGATCTCTCAGCTTCATCTTTTTCATCTGCAATTTAGAAATAATATGAGCTATCCTATAGAACTGTAGCAAGAAAGAAAAGTACATTAGGGCTTTTATGGTGCAGCAATAGTAAATCCAAAATGCAGCAAACACTGAAGTATGTTTTAGAGCAGGGAACTCACAGTCTAATGGACAAATTTGACCCACTGAGCCTATGGAGGCTCAGGTAAGGCTCCTACTTCCAGAGGAGACGAGGAAAGAGAGTAATGACAAGTGTGCCACAATCATGAGACCATGGCTTAGATAGTTTCCTTCCTTCCTTCACTTTACCAACTGGTGCGGGGAGGAAGAGGAGGAGAAGTCAGTTCTTAACTCAGATGCAACCTCAGGCAAGGTGCAGAAGAAGCAAAGCTGGCCTGGGATAACAAGTGACACATGAAGTCAGCTTGGATGGCATCAGAAGGAACTGCTTTTTTTTCATGTTGACAGAATGCTTTTCTCCATATCTTGCATGGAGAAAGTTGGGGGTAGGGGGAGAAACAGCCTGGATAAGAAGCTCCTTCAAATGCCATTCAAGCTGCCTTCATGCATTACTTGTCATCCCAAGTTGGCTTTAAACTATAAAGTTCTTAAAATGAGAGGTGGTACCAACTTTATTATGGAGCCAGATTATTTATGAGGAGATTGATTTGTGCAGTACAATACACCTCTAGTTTACAAACTAGTAACTGAAGATTAGAATGGCCTCAAGAATGCAACATTTGTTTGTCCTTCACTTCAAGAAGAGGTAGGAAACAGGATTGGTCCCTGGGATTGGATTGTGTCCAGAGATCAATCTCACAAACTGGATGATGTTGCGGCATGCCTTCTCTTTGTTTAAAAATGATTTTAAATAAATAAATATTACTGACAGAGCAACATACATGTTGAAGTCTGAGTTTAAGGATGCTACTAACAAGGTACAGGTAAGTTAGCCACTCATTACATGTTTCTAATGTACCTACTCAGAATTCTTATTTTCTTACCTCTTGTGTTAATTTTGGTATGAACCTCAAGTTGCGGGTCTCTAGAAACCATGCAGGGCCACCACGGATACGTCCCCACTTTGGACCAGACAAGATCTCCCACCTCAAACTTGACTTCGTTCACTACTTGTGTTGGAAGAGGAGGAGAGACTTGCTGTGCCTACTCAAAAATAATAAAGAAAAATTACTTACTAGACCTTCTGCACAGAAAAAATATATGAGACTATGGAACATGTGGATGACCCAGGGGTGGCAACTGAAGAAGGCTAAGGAACCACATTAGTCTCCAGATTTTGGAGGGCCACACCTGCTTCTGCAAACAAACAAACAAGCAAAGAAATAGTTTTTGCCCCTTTAAGAAAAAAAGACGAAAGAAAAGAAAAACTGCTTTACGATAGCCAGGCACCTGTCCTGTCATGACCTTCACAAACCTTGTCCCAACAAGCTCATGATATTTCTGGTGATCAAGCCTTACATTTTTGAGGCCCATTAATTTTAACACCATGAAGTATCTAGGGTCAGAAATCCACAATGCTGACATATACTAACCGGGGTTTCATCCAAAACGACTGGTTCTTCCCTTGGTTTTTCAGGCAGTGTGCTAAGTCTCTCATTTGGTCTCTGTAAAATAAGGCAAAAGAGAAAGGGAAAAGTCAGACAAGAACAAAGACAGGGGAAAAAAATCACAGAAGAAACAAATCAGCAGACTGGTACATACTCTCACTAGTACTGTCTCAGGGTAGAGTTCCAAGAATATTCACTGTGAGCAACCATGTGCTACCTTCTCTGGAGGTTTATGTTAACAGGAAGTAGGTCAAGATACATAGTAACCAGATATACAGGACTGGAGAGCTATCATAACCAATGAAGACATGCAAATAGTAAGTGTAGAATGGTTATATGCAGCACTGTCTACATTTAGAAGCCTCAAAGATCATTCTTCAGAAGAAATACTCATCCAGATCACTTGGTTATTTAGCTGGTTCTGAAGTCTAGTGCAACACACTAATAAAAAACAGTTAGTCTAAAAGATGCTGTCACATTCCTTATTTTTATCACCCTCTTCCTTGCTCCTTTTTATGCTGCAACACACTAAGACGCCATAGATAAAGGTGACGAAGATGATACACAATATTAAAGACAAATTTTCCCAAGATATTTTTCTTCAAAATGAGAATATTTATCTTCTCTTCAAATAAATTTATTCAGTAATGATAATTATAGCTTGTTTATGGGTGTGTGTGTATGTGCCTTCAAGTTCCCTGCTGACCTGCGGTGACCTCATGAATTTCACAGGCTTTTCTTAGGCAATGAATACTCAGAGGTGATTTTGCCAGTTCCTCCTTCTGAAATATAGTCTACAGTACCAGGTACTCATCAGCAATCAATCATCCAAGTACTAATCAGAGCACACCCTACTCAGCTTCTAAGATCAGATGGGATCTGGGACTTTTAGAGTAGTTAAGCATCTTGTGCTATAGATCCAGTTTAATACTTGACTGATAATCTTTGTAAGAGTTCAGCAGCTTCAGCGGGTTCAATGCAGACAAACAACTGCTCTGGCCCATTAAAATCAAATGGGGCAAGCTAGTCATCATTAACCTAACCCTTTCCTTATTTCAGTGGACCTACCCTGAGTGTAGCTAAATCTGCATCCAACTCAATTCTCTGAGCTAAGGAAACACACCAATAACCACAGCACTGCCATGAACAGTTTCATTAGTGGACAAGCTGATCAGCTAAAAGGCAGGAAAAGAGGATACAGATGACGGTTTCATCATGATTCTACCACAACTTCTCCTTCAGTCTTCAGCTATATTTGGCAACCCTGCCGATCTTGCAGACTGCCAGGAAGCAGCAGGGATGGACGACCTCCAGCCCACAGGCCAAATTTTGCCTTTCAGCACTCAAACAGTGCTTCAAAATACTGGTTTAATCATGAGACTGACACTCTACCAACTTCCTGAAGCATCAGTTAGTTTGCTTTTGCTTTGCCTCACACAACCCAAGCAGGCAAAGTGAGAGAAAAGAGCGGTGCACACCTTGAATCAGCAGCAGAACTTTCTTGGCTCCTCCAGAAAAAGCAAGGTGTTTTGCTAGCAAGGTGTTTGCCCCACCTGACATCATCCAGCCTACCGGAGGGATTTGGTGGGGAGAATCCTGCTCTACAGCCCTCTTCCGTAGAGTTGTCCATAGTTGTCCTTTTCTCATTTACAGATTTCAGTACAAGTATACTTTGGGGGATGCTGTTCCTGCTAGTATCACCCTCTTCATACAATCATTTTTCTTCTTAGTATTATGTAGTGGGCCTTAGACATGTACCTTTGTTCATACTTTCCAGGAAAAACATAGTATACAACCAGGTGCAATATTACATTCATCTTAGATTCTAAACCAGAGATGAGCAGCTATGGCCCTTCAGAAGTTATTAGCCCATAACTTCTACCGACCTTAGTCAGCAAAGCCAACAGTGATGGATTATGGAGCTTGCAGTGCAAAAATAACTGGTGGATTACATTCACTGACTGTTGCATACATCTCAGAAAATACTATATCACATGTCATCAGCCTAAATTAACTGAAGGCTGTTCTGTGAGTTATATCTACAAGAAATCTTTGGACACTATTAGAAGAGGTCTCCTTTAGACAGAATGAGTTGTGACTTGGATATCACAACTAGCCAGAAGTCCAGATAATCCTCATTCATGGTAAATGATATGGTATTCCTGTGGAACACCCCACTGCTCTCGCTGTAAGCTGGAGCAGTAAACAAACCACAGACCTTCTACCTATGTAGTCACTGTGACATTCAGACCCAGCACTCTGGTTTGTCCCCCCTGTCAAGCCAAAGAAATAATCCTAGTTTATGGCTGGTTTATTGCTGGTGTCCATAGCATTCTGACTTCTTCCAACATACAACTCAGTTGATAAAAAATAAGTTAATTTTAATAGCTGTCATTTTACCCAGTGGTAATAAAAATTACAGAGAGGTACATTAATCCCATCATTAGTAAAATTTAACTGCAGTAGGATTTCAAGCTTCTGACAAATCTCTCCGATCATTTGCATACTTCATTGTGAAAGCAGTTTGGCTTTTCTTTGCACAGAGAAAAATTCACCAAGATAACACTTCATTTGAAAAAGCAGATTCAAAATTATGCAATCCTAATTGTACTGCCTGGTTTTTAGCACATAAACAATAATAAAGATAAAATGGAAACAAAGAAAAACTCAACATTACACTTACATTTTTTTCCTCTGGCTCTAGTTTTGGAATTTTATGTGATTTCCGTTCTTCTGAGTGGGAGGAGTCATGCTTGCTGCTCTTTTTCCTTTTCTCTTTTCTCCCTTCATGTTTTGACTTTGCGTACTCACTTGCTTGTACTTCATTTAAAAGGTCCCCGCATAGAGAGGACTCAAACAATTCCCTGCCGTTCTGGATAGTTTTGGTTATTTTTAATTTGATTTCTGGTGAACCAGTCTTCTTTGGAATCACCGTTTGGGATACTGAAGGAGGTGGAGGCTGTGGGGGAGACTGTTTTTCCAGAATTTCATGTGGCCTTATGTTAGAGTTCTCCATTTGATAATACTCAGGTGGACTAAAGTTTCTAACTGAGCCAAAGCCATTGGCTGAGCCGTTGGGATACTGACTATATGACTGATATTTGGCTTGGGGTTCGTACATGCTGATCGGAGGAAATCCATTAATGAGGGGTGGAAGGTCCTCTGTAGTTGGGGTTGGATACTGAAAGCCTTGCTGCAAAGCAAGGGCAGCTTCATATGGCGTCTGTCTGCCATCTTCAGTGATGTCACTGCTGGCATCAAAAGCATCCTCCTGGCGGTTGTTAGCCGAGTCAATGAGTTGAGGTGGTTGCTGAATTGTGTTTCCCATGATCCCTTGCATGAAAGAGAAGGAGAAATCCATTGTTCTGCTCCAGCATCCTTAGCTTTCCCTTTTTCTCATAGGGCCTAATAATGAGAAGGAAAAGATAAAGCAGTCACATAAATTCTGTGATAAAGTTCAGAAAACCAAGAAAGTTGCTTGGAAGTGGATTTATCAACAATCCCCCTCTTCAA
This sequence comes from Iguana delicatissima, assembly GCA_948472985.1. NCBI lineage: Eukaryota > Metazoa > Chordata > Lepidosauria > Squamata > Iguanidae > Iguana > Iguana delicatissima. Next base: position 674,097 of record CAOKZL010000262.1, on the reverse strand, counting down.
TAATACAAAGGGCTTTCGGGCATCTCAAAGGTTTACTGTGAGATGAGCTTTGGTACATTAGAACTCACTTTATATCACATTCATGAAGTGCTATCTTTAGTCAGCAACTTTCTGTAGCTCTATCACACATACACTTATACACAGGGGAAAAGCAGTGGGGCTAAAAGCCCATGAAATGCAAGAACATTCTGACATTTCTAGAAATATCACAGAGTATACCTTCTTGCATTTGGCCACACTGTTTCCATTTTTCCCTTGGTAGCTGCCTATATACCCACACATGCCCACAACCCATATGCTTGTTTCTGAAGACACTACATGGCTCTTGTGGCAACAGACTACCTCTGGGAATCTTACCTGTATGGCACTGGGGCCACTATAACATCAATATCCACCTATGCATTAACCCCACTGCACTCCCATCTTGGACTCCTTTGGGATTATTCTCTCTTGTGATTATTGTGCATGAAAATCAAATACATTTTGCAACACAGACAACAAACTAAGTTAGCATGCACCCCCTGTGTGCGGTTCTAAAAACAAAGTTTTGGCATGCAGATCTCACCAATCCCTCTCCGTAAGAATCCAATAAACTATTCTACAGATCTGATGTTAGAAGTTAAAATATAATTTTTTCCCCAGTGCCTACATAATCAATCTAAATTAAGTGAAGGCTCTTTTCAGGGTGGCGAAAAAAAACTTTCTTTTGGGCTGTCTGAATGATATGTATATCCTGCTTTGAACTCTGCCCAGGGTGATATGAGAAGCAAGCTACCTACTCATGCACTCCTCCCCTTCTATTCTCACTAGGGGAAAGAACAACTCGGGAGTTCTCAGTCATCTGACCACCCACCTAACATTCTCTAGAACAGTGGCAGAGCTTGGAGTGTGTGGAGTGGAGGCGTGGCCACAGCGTGAGGGGTGTGGCCACTGTGCATGGGGGTGTGGCTGTAGTGTGGGTGGGTGTGGCCAGGGCGCATGGCGGCATGGCTAGGGGCCGGGACATCCCAAAAACATCACTGCCCAGGGTGAACTGCTCCCCCCAGCCTCCCCCTTCCCCATGCGACTGGTCTAGAAGATATTGCCATGGCCAAGATCTTTTAGCCTTACCGTGTAAGGTAAATATATGCCACTGTATGCAACAGTTGACCAACCAATTATTCAGTGAGTACCACAATCTTGAGCTTAACCACTACACAACAGCTAAGTTGAGTAGATGTCCTCTCACCAAGTGATAAAAGAGGTGGGATCTGTATGTGACCTTGATAAATGACTGACTGCACCAGGGACTGAAGAGCCTGCATTCAAGTACTATGACAGGGATAATCAGCAGGGATTCGGTCACAAGTATGAAACTTTAAGGATAAAAGCATAATCTAGTTTGTTTTAAACTAGCAATCAATCACTGGGTGCTCTGTAATTGACAGTAAGAAATCCAGATGTGTTATACGCTACATATTATCAACTAATTATAAATTTTAATGCTTCTACATTGCACAACAGTGCTCCCTGGGCCTAAATGTAGGGCAATATGGTGCTATACTGTTAAATAATTTATACACATACACACGCACATGCGCACACACACACACACACACATATATATATAATAAAAATAAAGTTTTAAGATTTCAGAATAAAGTAACATAAGAGGAAACATTTTGAGTTTGCTAAAAGGCAAGGTATTTAATATCAACGTGTCAAAATCAGGGTCACTGAGGACATACTGATATAATGTGTGGTTTTAAGAGTTACAAAGAATTAGTGCTAAGATTAGAAATGAAACCTTTAGTGCATGTCACTTTTCTGGCTGTGACATTTAGCCATGTTCAGTTCTGTTTTCTGCTTTATCCAGGAGAGCGCAGCTGCGATAAACATTCCCCTGAAATAAAACTTCCATGGATTGCAAACAAGAGACTTTAATAATGATGTGGGTGTTTGCATACCGGAGAAGGAATAAGCAGCAGGATTTCATTCTTTGGCAGCTACAGAAAAGAGGGATGACACCACCATCCATGTACCTGACATCCTCGAATTAGCATCCAGTATAGCTGGCCATGCAGGAACCAGTATGATGTAGTGGTTATTGTTGAACTATGACTCTGGAGACCAGAGTTCAAATCCCTACCTGCCCATGGAAACTCACTGGGTGACCTTGAGCAAGTCATACAAAGGCAAAGGCAAATCCCCCATTGAACAAATCTTGCCAAGAAAACCCTGTGACAGGTTCACCTTAGGGTCACCTGAAGTTGGAAACGGCTTGGAGATACACAACAACAACACCATAGCTGGACAAGATTAAGCCAATGTATGATGGACCAGCCAAACTCCATCTACCGTCTTGTGTACCTCTCCCACTGCCCTCAAAGCTTATGCTACCTTCAACTATATGTAACCTACTCAATGTTCTTCCAGCCTCATTCCTGTATTTTCTTGCATGCAGGTTCCACAATCTTCCTCAAGAGGGGTTTTGCTAAGTGAGATTCTACATGACCCATTAAAGCATGATCCAATTTTTAAATGTTTTATGTTTTTAACTAACTTTAATTTTCTGACAGTTAAAAATTCTCTGTATACAAAACTTTAAAAAGCAATAAAAATATGTCTTGTTTTAATTTTTGTAAGCTGCCTTGAGTCCAAAATGGTGGAAAAGTTGGGATGTAAACAAACATAATAATGATGTTGTTGGTAATAATAACAACACCACTTTCACCACATGCTATTTTCACAGGACACTTGTTTAAGACTAAAGCCTAAACACAACTGTTAGTTCAGCTAGACCCAATGATGTAATGAATCTCTTGGACATAAGCCTAAGAATGGTATGTTCTCACACTTGTTATTAGTAGTAGGGATCTTAGTCTTTCTGCAGAAGATGGCTGTGCTACTACATTCGTACTTGTACTTTAATCTGATTCAGTGTGCACTCCAGTACAGGACAGATACACAGACCCTGTAGAGCCTTTACTTTTTTTTTTAAAGGACAACAAATAAAACAGGCTCACAAAACAGTGCTGATCTTCTGCTATGACTGATTAAATACTTTTTCAACAGCACAAGGGGAGTAACTTATGAAGAAATGAAAAATTGGCATCAGCAAAAGCATAATCACTGGGGAAAATTTCATGTAAGTTTGCGTTTCCTCCCAATTTTTCTAACATGGTTTCCCAACCAACTCTACCTACGTGGCACTTTTTGATCTCTCAACCTTTCCTTAACGGCCAATAAGGCTGTGACCAGAGTGATTCCTTGGTCAGGCCACATGACTGCAGGATCCAATAGCCAAGATCCGTCCCTCATGCATGCAGCACCAAATCTTGTGGTTGTGTGTTTTCAAGTTGCTTCAGACTTACAGGACCCCTAAGGTGAACTTATCACAGGGTTTTCTTGGCAAGATTTATTCAGAGCAGGTTTGCCTTCCCTTGCGGCAGAGCGTGTGTGATTTTGCCAAGGTCACCCAGTTGAGTGGTAATTTAAACCCCTGATTGCCCATACACTCAAACCACTACACCATACTGGCTCTCTGTCCTTGAATCCAGATAGTCCAAAAGTTAGATCTACTCCAAAATTTTGTACCATTAATAGGGATAAGTTTTGCATTGTACATATCCTTTATAAGAGGCTGGTAGAAACAGCACTCTATTACAAAAATTTAAAGAGATGCCAATCACTGTATCTGGGCAATGCCTTTTCAAGTTTAATTCACTTATTATGGTATGGGAAAACAAGATCACTGTTTGGCTGGCATACAGATGGCTACTTCAAGCACAGGTGCAGAGTGCAACCAATATATTCAGAAAGTACCTTCTAGCTAACCTTGCAAATGTTCTAACTTTAGAAAAAAAGGCAGAAAGATGGCAGAAAGGTAAGTACAGAAGTATCAACTATTAATTGGCTTTTAATTTTCTCTCCTACAAAAACAGCATCACTGCCTAGTAGGACTACAAAACTAAACCCAAAGCACAGTTATACAGATAAAGGTATCATGCCATTCAGAAGGCGACTATCCCAGTTCTCAATCACTCCTACTTTGTTCTTTACAGTGAAGTCGAGAAGGTACAACCTGGGTACAGTTGAAGGCCTGGCCCTCAGTCCAGCCACCAAAATTATACAGGGCAAGGAATGAATTTAATAATCATATTAACACTACACTTTATCATGTGTAAGTGAATTGCTGCCATTCATTTCTACAGAGGAAAATGTGCTATTGCACCGGAACAAAACTCAGATGCCACTAAGTACAAAGCAACTAAGTGCAGTATACAACTTCCCTTCACTGCTTCTCTCTTACACATGTACAGGCTGCCATCCAACACGGAGGTACACTATGACAGCAGTACAAAACACCCATGTGGAATAGCAGCACTGTACAAGACATCAATGACCAGATATCATTGTGCAATGCACATGATGCACAATGTGCAACCACAATGTGCAATGCCACTGTATACGAAACTCCAGTTCCACCGCTGTCAGCAGAATGTACAATGCAAATAATTCACTCTGAATGCAAACAACAGCTTATGCATGCATATGCCACTAAATAGGATTGCCAGCCATTTTGATAAACACACACATGGCGCAACACTCCATTCTGAGTTTGTCTAGCATCTAGCTTATCAAAAGTTGCCCTGGATTTCTGATGTTCACTCAAAAGTCCATTTGCCGAATGACTTTGAGGATATTTTATTTGCATTTTCCCTTGTTAAAGCAAAACCTGCGGGCACTCTGAAACTGTCTGGTTTTAATTATGCATAAACAAAAGGAACAAGGAAAGAGGTACTTCTTCAAAACAAACGCATCAGATTTACCCAGACAAACCAGAGGAGAGTGTGTCAGTCTTTTTTAACTGGGTTGGAAGTTGACTTGTGTTCCCAATCCTGGGAGAAAGTTGAGATATAAATCAAATCAGTCAACTGAACTGTTACTGTAAAAGCCAAGCCAAACGGTTGGCCACCAAATGGAAAATCAACCATAGGCTCCAAATCAATGCAATGCACAGATTCTAACTTCATAAACACACTTGTAGGATCTAAAAAAAAAAGGTAAATCCATGTTGGGGATAATAAGAATCAGTAACAAAACTGCTAATATCCTTGTGCTTTTGTATAACTCCAAAATGTGACCACACCTGAAATGGTGTGTACAGTTCTGGTCACTGCGGCTCAAAAAGCAAAAAGAAACAGAATTGGGCTATCAACATGATCAAGAAATTGGAAAAACTTCCCTATAATGAAAGGCTGCATGCAGAGGGAATTCTAATATTGTACTGCCAGCCAAGAGGTTCCTTGAAGATCTACCTTCTTGTAACTTAAAACCACTAGACCTAGTTCCACCCTCTGAAGTTGCAGAGATCTAACCAGTACCCTCCTCTTTGTGGCAGCCCCTACAGTACTTAAAGAGTGATTATGTCACCCCTCAATCTTCTCTTCACCACGCTGAGCATGCCCAACCCCTTCAACCTCTCCTCACAGGTAGCCTACAAGCAGCCATTCAGACCTGTGCAACATCTTCTCTTGCTGCAACTGCAAGGAAAAGCTCTGGTGGTGGTTTGAAACCTAAAGTCTATACAAAACACAGCAACTAGATTACTAACTGGGACCAGGCAACGCAAACTGCCATTAAAAAAAAAAAATCATCCAGCCACAATTCAAGGTACCAGTTTTAAATCAGAAATCAGTAACAGCTTGCCAATAAGCTACCTAAAAGAACAGTTTCTTACACACAAACTCACCCAGCTATTAAGATCCTTCTTAGAAGCCCATCATCAGATTGCTTCCTGCCCCCTTCAGTGGCAAGTGGTGACGCTTGATAGAATACCAGGCCTAAAATCCCTGGCCCTGGAATTCTTTTCTAGGAAGAGCTGACTTGGTACTCAGCTCCACATCTTCAGCAAGATGCAGGCTTTTCAGTCACCTGGCTGTTTAGATGCCGAGTATGATACAGCTTTAAAATCTGGCACACTGATCTTTATGCTAGTACTATATTGTACTGACTTTTATTTATCGATTGTTTTGGTATTTTGCCTGTGTTAGCCACTCAGAAGTCACCACCTGAATATAAATACATAACTTTATTTAGTCAATTCAGTATCATTGCAACATATAGCAGAGATTGGAACATTACAAAAAACCCAAGTGTATTACTCATTAGATTTCCTCCCTATCCTGCATATAACCCATTAAGAGTAAGTAATGTATTAACACTTTACTCTCTCTCTCTCTTTTTAAAATAGTCATTTAAAGTAGTCATCAATGGTTATCGGACCCCCAGTAATGTTTCTGAAGCAATGTGCAAACATTCCCTTCTTGTGCAAAAACAAACATCAATAGTATCGTCACTAAAAATGTTTATTTTTATATGCTAGCCCTTGTTATAGAAAACAATTTTAAACGTATAATCACATTATTTTCAACATGGCACTATTGACCTCAGATATATAAACATAGTGACCAGCAATAGGCAGCATGAAAACTTTAAGCATATTGTATTTTTAAACATACAGTTATGCATGTGTTCTTCCTTACATAAAATCTCCTGGAATCTGAAGAAAATGAGTGTGAAAAGCAAAGCCAGTATAATTTTCATGGTGTTTTTAAAAATTCACACATGAAATCTGATATCCTGCAAAACCTGTGTTTTTATGATAGAGGTCTCACTTTCAGTATTTTGTTGAAAAACTATGACACTTGGGCTAGGAATTATATAGGAATTAATGGGCTTGACTGAGTCAATATATTAGAAACAGAGCAAGAAGTGTTGTATCCAGAATAACAAGAATTCTACATTATCTCCCAGATATATAAACATGGAACCATTTGTGGAATAGTTTTTTCTCTCTCATTTCACCTTGCACATGAAGAAAAAAAACCTTGATAGTTAAGAAGACGAAAAAAGTTTAAAAGACAGGTTTATGAATGGTGGCTGCCACAGGGAAGGAAGAGAAATCTGAAGTGGATTTCTTTATGAGCAAGGGAAAGACTGCCTCCAACTTTTATAATCCAGGAGAGTGCATCTAGCAACCTCTCTGCATACTTTCCATGAAAACATTTTTATATCAGAAAGCCGTCCTTGGGAATTGACATATCTAATTATGATTATATGGCTATCTTTTACAGATGTTTTGGTATTCTATTTTAATTATACTGCTTTATTGACTATTCATATTCATTTTATTTTATACATCATGTTACCCTGTATTTTTATAGCATCTTATAAGCTATATGTAAACAACACAGAGGAAATCCCACTGAAAGACTGACTCTTAAGACTTAAACTTCAATAGGAAGCATGATAAATTACTTTAGGTTTCTCTGAAAGCAATGGCAGCCTCTTCCAAAAGAGGTGTGCTTAGAGTAAGGTGTCAGGAATTCATCACCACCAATGTTACATGCACACAGTCCTACAGCAAATGGGGGCCTTCATTCTGTCTGCCATTTTCACATGCATTAAATAGCCTTTTTACCCTACAAACCCTTCTCATGGATCCATTTCTCCTCTGCAAAATTAAATAAAATAATAATGTTTTTACGTATGGAGAAACACAAAGTATTGTTTTCAATGGCTTTCAAAACATGAGAAAACATGCATCAGCAGCTCAGTGCTGGTATTTTAAAGGTAAGTTGGTCCATTATAGTATCCTAGTTAGCTAATGTTTCTTATTCCAGTACTACTATGCCCATTTAAAGTTATTTAAATTATACCATAATTTAGATTATGCTTTCCATGAACAAGAGATTCAGATTAGCCATCATATGAAATCTGATGAGTCATTTCGACCTATACATACATGTTGCACTCCAGTTAAAAAATAAAAGCTATTAAGTGAAGAATTATGATTCCTAGAAAGCATTTTGTTGAAGGTTTCCTTTCTCCTTCTGCTGTGTTTGTATGAACATGAAAGTACCTTGTCCACCCTGCTGAAGCCAAACATCACCACTCTATGCAGTTCAAGAACATCTTGTGTCATCCATTGATCATCTTTTACTATGACCCACTTAAAGAAAAACAGTAACTAAAATGAAACGTACTGACACCACAGCTGTTGCCTAGTCCAACACAGAACATGATAAGAGTTTTGAAATGTTAATGAGATACTATTATAGTTAACCAAACAATTTCAGCCAATTGTAATAATAATAAACTGCATTTTGTGCGAGCAAAGAATGTATTTTAAAAAGGCAAAAACAGAAATGCTGAAAAGTCTCTAAACAGGTACATAAGAATAAAGAGAACAGTCAAAAATATGTTCATCAGTTTGAAAAAAAAAAAAGAATGGCATAGGATTTATCAACACAGACTATCAAGAAAACATACAAAGAGTACGGCTTATTTACAAGACATTCACATTTATGCTTCAGTCATGCCAACACAGTAAAAAGAGAAGTAACAAACCGAAAAAATATTAAAGATTCATTAGGAATATGGAACCTTTCACTGCGAACAAAAAACTGAAATGCTATCAAACTGAAAAATATTATCAACACACCACACAAATATACCTGCTTCCCACTAATCAGATACCTGAACAGCAATTTTTCTCACATCTCTGTTGTCTGCTGTACGTGAAATTCAAACAACAGCATTTGCTCAATTCAATGGCGGTAAAAATATAGGCACATCTAGCTATTTGCATAAGAATATAAGCAAGAAAAACCATTAAGGAAAAACCTAGGGGGAAATCCTTCCATGTATTAAATTTAAACATAACCAGTAAATAAGTTTCAGTTAGCTGTGCACAAACAAGTGTGCCTTTTGTCAGCAGCCTTGGCAACGAAAATTCCTTGTTTACTTAAAGAAATCACAGGAAATGGTTGCAGCTCTTTCGGCCATTTATGACAGAGACAGCCCCTCTACCTATTTCTGTTTAATTCTTCATGAAAATGGAGAGGGAAAAAAAAATGTTTCTGTACAATCCCACTGCAGATTTGTATTGAAAAGGGTTAATTTCTGCACCGCAGTCCCCTAGCAGTCCTGGCTGCAGAAAGGAAAGGGAGGGAGGGAAGATGTCGCTTTCCCAGCTTCCTTATGATAAATTTCAAAATGGTATGATGGTGGAAAACCGAATAAGGAGCAAGGAGACAGAACTGAAACATCATTTTTTAAGCCAAACCAGGGCTGATTTCTTTGGGGGGTGGGGGTCGGGTAAGGGAAAGAGATTTACACTGCAGTATCTGGCAGCTAACATGGCTGCCTCTGCCCCTTTAAATCCAAATGGCCCTCCTCTTCCTCCTCCATCATATTAAAGTATTATCTGGTCTATCCACAATTATCCTTCACCCCTTTTAAAGCAAAAAATCTGAGAGAGTCTCTCCTATGGCAACAAGAGAGCAGTTTTTTTGGAATCACACGTCCAAGCTCTAATTGGATATTCATGTGAATATGTAGGCACTTTAACCACACACATACAAAAGGCTGTTTCATTACCAGTCCAGGATAAGACTTCCTCAACTCCAAGACAAGCACTGTCCCATGACTCCTTATGCCTTTCGACTCGAAATTTCACACAACAGCAACTCATGTTGTACTACAAAATGCACTCAGCATCCCTAATCCAAATCCTCACATTTCTTCCATACTGCTCTACCTTAAGGCCATCTCTCCAGACATCCACACATGCTTCTTCTATGGCTGTATACTGGTCAACACACAGCACATTCTTCTATGAAACCTTTCATATTGTCCTTCGTTGTCCATAAGCCTGCCCACGTTTTTATATTATTTAAGCCATTGATGCTGACATCCAAATACTCCAAATCAACTAACATTATCAGCGTCAGAGCTTCCATCACCTACTACCCTTTGACCACAGCTCCCCTCACAACTATTTGACCAAAGCCTTCTTATACACCAATTGAGTTCTTCCTCGGCATTCTGCCACCCACACAGTTCACAAATCATATTGATGGCTTCAAGCCCCCTCCCATCTCAGCCCTGACACTCACAGCTTCCTAACCATTCCCAAAAGCCTGATGCCCAGTCCTTTATACAAGACCTATTCTCCTGCAACTGTTCCATTTCCATTCCACATAATCACAGTTCTTATATTACCTTTTTCTCCTCAAATTGCATCCTCATATTCCCTGACTCTGAATGTGCTTCCATTTATCCCAAAATGCCTTTGCTCATTTCTCCACAAAGTCCCTATGACTATAATTATGCCATTCTATGTTAGAAGAAACACTGTACAATGCTATTTTTTTTTAAACAAGTTTTTGGACCTACTACTGATGAGCATTTAACATCTAAATGCACAAATACTACCCTCCTGGCCCACATCACTTTACAGAACACATTCTTTCCCATGTAATGGCATGGCCCTACGAGTCCCTGCTGCCCTTGAGATGTGATGGACAAAGGCTACCATTTGCAACCAGCGTGCCCAAGGAAATGCTGGCTGGGAACGGTTGGAGATATCTGTCAACGCATCTCAAGTTTGCCAGTTTAATTCCCTTTCAATAAGGATAAAAGTCCCTATTTCAAACATTGGATTTGCCATGATTTTGTGAGGTGGCTTAAAGCAAGTTCCCCTCTTTCAGCAATATCTGAAGAACTCTAATCCCACTAATTGTTATTTTTCATATCTTACCATTTCTTTAAAGAGTTCAGGGCACCATATGCAAATTTCTTCCAATGTAGGTCTCATACAGATCCCTAAAGGTAAAGTTGGCTTTAGAAACAGTGACTGGCCCAAGGTCACCCAGTGAGTTTAATGGCTCAGTGGGGATTTGAACTTGTGTCTCCCAGCCCTCTAGCTACAACATGCCAGCTCAAAATTACTGAGGACTGCTTACTTTAGAACACTAAGATAATGTACATCCTCTAAAGTGCTCTGTAGATGCTATAACAGCAGGCTCAAACACAACCAGCGCACTTGTTTACAGCACGTATGATTTGCTCCTCAAGAACCTTCCTAAATTGTTCTTTCTTTTCCCTTTAATTTCCAAAATAACTTAGGGCCTTTCTGCACTACACTGTGATAATGCTATTATTCCACTTTCAAGATCCTGTGGTATCCTGGGGTTTGCAGTTTAGGGAAGGGCCTTTGGAATTCTCATCCAAAGGGCTCTTTGGTCTCAGGAAACTACAAACTCCTGAATTCCATAGGACGTTGAAAGTGGAATAATAGCACTATCACAGTGTAGTATGAAAAGGCCCTCAGCTATATGTGAGAAAGCTGGCAAAAAAGAAGAAATGGAGGCAAAGCGCCACGCAGGAAACAAGGAAGGAGAGGAAGACGAGATACACCAGATTATAATTACGCCCAACACATTTCTTCTGCAAAACAAAACAACCATGAGTTCTCCAAATGTTCTCCAAAGTGATTCCTGGACAGCCTCTTAAGGGAAGAAGACACTGTGGACTAGCAACTTTGGTAGATCTGGGCCATTTCTGCCCTGCACTGTGACAGTGCTCTTATTCCACTTGCAACTTCCTGTGGAAACCCCAGAATTCCACAGGAGGTTGCAAGTGGAATAGAGCACTATCACAGTGTAGGCAGAAATGGTCCAAATGTTTTGTGGCAGGAGTGATGTCCGGCCAACCTGGCCAGCGAAGAAAACACTGTGGACTAGCAACTTGGTAGACTTGGGCCATTTCTGCCCTGCAATGTGATCGTGCTCTTATTCCACTTTCAACATCCTGTGCAATGCAGAAATGGCACAAATATTTTGCAGCAGGAGTGATTCCTGGCCAATCCTGGCAACATCCTGTGGAATCCTGGGGTTTGCAGTTTACTGAACCCCAAAAGCTCTCTGGCTGAGAATGCTAAGTGCCTCTCCCTCAACTGCAAATCCCAGGATTCCGTAGGCGGTTGGAAGTGGAATAATAGCACTGTAACAGTGTAGTGCAGAAATGGCTCAAATGTTTGGTAGCAGGAGCGACTCCTGGCCAGCCTCGTCAGGGAAGAAAACACTGAGGACCAGCAGCTTTGGCAGACTTGGGCCACTTCTGCCCTACACGGGGATAGTGCTCTTATTCCTCTTGCAACATCCTGCGTAGCGCAGAAATGGCTCAAATGTTTGGTAGCAGGAGCGACTCCTGGCCAGCCTCGTCAGGGAAGAAAACACTGAGGACCAGCAGCTTTGGCAGACTTGGGCCACTTCTGCCCTACACGGGGATAGTGCTCTTATTCCTCTTGCAACATCCTGCGTAGCGCAGAAATGGCTCAAATGTTTGGTAGCAGGAGCGACTCCTGGCCAGCCTCGTCAGGGAAGAAAACACTGAGGACCAGCAGCTTTGGCAGACTTGGGGCCACTTCTGCCCTACACGGGGATAGTGCTCTTATTCCTCTTGCAACATCCTGCGTAGCGCAGAAATGGCTCAAATGTTTGGTAGCAGGGGCGACTCCTGGCCAGCCTCGTCAGGGAAGAAAACACTGAGGACCAGCAGCTTTGGCAGACTTGGGCCACTTCTGCCCTACACGGGGATAGTGCTCTTATCCCTCTTGCAACATCCTGCGTAGCGCAGAAATGGCTCAAATGTTTGGTAGCAGGGGCGACTCCTGGCCAGCCTCGTCAGGGAAGAAAACACTGAGGACCAGCAGCTTTGGCAGACTTGGGCCACTTCTGCCCTACACGGGGATAGTGCTCTTATTCCTCTTGCAACATCCTGCGTAGCGCAGAAATGGCTCAAATGTTTGGTAGCAGGGGCGACTCCTGGCCAGCCTCGTCAGGGAAGAAAACACTGAGGACCAGCAACCTTGGCGGACTTGGCTTGCAGCTGTTCTACCGCCTCCCCCCGCGATGCTCAGCGATCTCGGCCACGGGGCGCCCTCCCTCCGTCCGCTCTCACAACACACCCGCGGCCCCGCCCCTCCCTCGCTCCCGGCTCCCCCTCCCCGCGAGGCCCCGCCCCTTCCCCTCACGCTCCCCCCTCCCCCGCCCGCCCGCTTCCCTTCACCTTCAGTCTGTTCCATTCTAACTCCCCCCGCCGTCTCGGACCGATCGCAGGAGAGACACAAAACGCGGGAGGAAGAGGAGAGCCGAGCCAGGCGCCGGGCCCGGCGAAAGGGGGCGGGCCAGGCCCCGCAGTAGGCCGCGCTCGATCCCCGGCCTCAATTTCGGCGCCGTCCCCGCGGCTCCCGCCTCCGCCGCCTCCAAGCGCTGCTTCCACCACGGCCGCCGTCCCGCCGGGCGGCCCAGGGAGCCCCGCGAGGCCGCACGGAGGCCGAGGGGCGGCGGGGGGGCGGCGGCGGCACCGAGTGGAGGGGGAAAGAGAGGGGGCGCTGGCGGCTCCGCTCGCTCACGCAGAGTCCCGGCCTCGGCCCTGCTCGTTCCCGCTGCCTCCGCCTCCTCTTTCTCCTCACGCACACAAAGCGCCCCACGCAGGCCGCCCGGAGAAAGCCGGCCTCCCATTGGGCTGCCCGCCGTACGCCGACCGCAGAGGCATGCCGGGAGATGTAGTTTTCCAACCCGGCCTGGGCAGGGAGGCAGCAAGGGGTTGCCCGCCTTCCTGGCTGGGCTGCCCAGAGGATGGATGAGGCTCCAGAACTGGAGAAGAAGGCGGCAGAGGTCTGAGGGGTTTCCCACTTCCATGCAGGCTCCTGATTTATTCACAAAGCAGAGTAGCTGGGGCGGGGGGATGCAAAAATAGAATAATATATTAGAATAATACCTCTTTTAGACCAAAAATAGTCGGCCCTGTCCAGAATGCAAAAATATATATTAGAATAATACCTCTTTTAGGCCAAAAATCAAGGTATTGTTTAGAATTATTTCAAAATATTTATAGATCGCTTATATCTCGGGATTTTAACCGGATAATGGTTTTCAAGAACTTCTTATATATATATATAGCAAGGAACATTACAACAAACCAGACCAAAAAAACCAGAAGAACACCACAGGTCAGTTTAAACAAAAATCCCATAAAAGTGAAACTTTTTATCTTACACTTTGTATTAAACTGTTAGCTGCCTACAGAATCTGCAGAGGTTGGAAACTGGTCCTACTCAAAACGAAAAAGGCATACTGTGTCACGGATGACTTTTTAAATACCTTCTAATAAGTATTTTTTCCTTGAAAATGTGTTTTTTTATGGTATCTCCAGGGTGATATTCTCACAATGAGACCTTGCAGTAGATCTTGCTTGCAGTGGGGTGCAGGCCTGAAAAATTGGTGGCTTTTGAGTTGTAGTCAAAATCAACAGGATTTCCTGAGTCCAGAGCAGCTAAGGACTCAGTGGCTCAGACTGATTAGTCCCAAATAGAGTGGATCCACCAATTCAGTTGTTTTAATTCAGTACTTGTACAAACCCCATTGAGTCAGTGGATCTACTTTGGGCAGTCTAAAGGTAATTGTAGCCATTCATCGAAGGGAAAACAAGGTGAATGAGGTATACAGGATGCAGCGTTGATGTTGAAATATTTCATCAACTGGTTGTTGTGGGTTTTCCGGGCTTGGAGGCCATGTTCTATTAATATTTGCTCCTGACGTTTCACCTGCATCTGTGGCTGGCATCTTCAGAGGATCTGGGTGGGTGGATGCCCCCTCCCTTTGGGCCCTTTGTATGGATAGTTCCTGGGTATCACATGTGGCCGAGAGGAGCCTGTCCAGCTTCCTTCATCCTCCCTCCCGGTCCGAGCCGCTAGAGATATCTGTGGATTGAAAATGCTTTTCTAGGAAGTCTTAACTGGTAATAAATGAGGTTCTCTGTTGCAAGAGATCTTGTTTTTGCAATAGTTTAGACAGGCCTCAAGTGCTCCAGGTCTTCCTCTGTCAAGAAATCTACTAGCTGGAGCATGCAGTGTTAGTTTCTTTAGAAATAATTATGAACTGCACAGGACTAGAAAGGAAGAGAGAGGGAGACTGAGACCGTACGCAGACTAGCACAAACACAGAAAGCTGCAATTCTGTTTATGTACATTTTTCTGGGAACAGGAATGTCAGTTTTGGTTTTCCCCACCTTCTCACTTTCCCTGTCTTATGAGAAAATGGGACAGAAGAAACATAACTTGGTAGCTTTTCAAGTATGTGTGAAAATCCATAGGCATTGTGTATACATAGTTTCCTATATACACAGACTTCTGTACACAAGTTGCTTGAAAAAAACTTTTGGGAGGCAGTTTTCCAGTAGTGCTACTTTGCAGTTTTTCATGAACACTGTGTGTGCTTTCCCCTATTACAAATGCATTTAAGGGTACAGTTCCCAAGAATGAAATTCCTACTGTTACTTTGTGCTGCTACTTACATGCAGAGAAGTGTCTGTAGGGTTTCAGCGTAGTTAAATGTTGTCTGAAGTGGGCAAGACAGCCACTGGTAATGCTGAACACATGCCATTTTGAAACATGAAACAAATGACTTGAATGCCCTGGAACAGATTTCCCCCTCTCCACTTTGTAGCTAAGCATTAGAAATGCATAGCTATCACAGGATCTTGAAACAAAAGCAAGTCAGCAATTGAATTGGCTGATCAGTTTGTGTCTTCTTCAAATTAAAACATAGACACATGCAGCAGTGAGATGTGGCAATGCTTTTAATTAGGGAATAAAATGTATTTAATTACTAATGCATTGTATAAAGATGGAAAGATTCTTGGGGACTAATTTCTGCCTCTGTCTCAGTTTCTGGCTGTAGCTGCTGGGGTTTGGCACCCTGGCCAAAGGTTGAGAATGCATGCAATAGTTCCAATATAATTTTGGACTGGAAATGCACAGGAAGTTATTTGCAATTCAATCCATTCTTGACTAGATCTCAAGCCACCCCAAGTAAATACGTTTGGGAATTAAATCTCTTCCATCTAAGCCAAAAAGAATGTGGAGAGGCAGGAGGGGAAAGGACCACTGAACTGTATTTGCATGCAGTTACAGAGGCTGTTGAAAAATAGCAATGTGAGTCGGATGAGGTGTGAAAACAGTGGCGCTTGTTAGTAGAATAATCAGCTGAGGAAGCAAGATAAAGTAGCAGGGGAAGGGAACCAAACGATCCAAAAAGAAATACAATATTTAACCAGTTTCTCAACAGAGGCTGAATGTACATCCTTACATATTCCATTTTATTTTTTCCGAATTATTACATTTAAATATGGAAGCCTGTCCAAAATAGGGCTGGCCTAGAAAATGGTCATAGGTTGCTCTTTCTTTCTTATAGATGACCTCCATTAATTGCTGTTACTGAAACGATCTTGCCAGACAGGTAAATGAATTTAAACCAAAAGGTATTGTAGTTTTTCCTAGTGTTTGCTATGTTTGGAACTGGAAGTAATGAAATTACTTGGATTTCCCTGTTTTCCTTTATCTGTTTTTTACACACTGTCTTGGAAGTGAATCATACTGAATTTGGAGAAGTATACTTCTCAGTAAAAAGCACTAGGGATGTGGGGTAAAAAATAATTTTTAGTGGAAAATTTTTTGCTGCTGCATTATTACATGAAAAATTTTCCATTTTTCTTTTTGCAAATGAAAAGCAATATCTAAATCATCTGAAGTACATAAGACAAACTTTGTATGTATTACAGAATCATTCTCTGCACTCAGATATGTTCCTTCTTTCACCATAGTTTAGTATTTGTGAATAGCATCTTAGCTGGTGAGTGATTTTTAGTAAGAGTCTTTGATTGACAAATTGAAATGGAAATTGATCATCTGAATTGTCTGTTGCCCACCTTTGCCTCAAACTGTGCATTGTGTTCTCGGGTTTGGAAAAAAATAGTTCACTTTAAGAAGAGTTAGTATGTGGCCCAAATCAGTCAAGTGCTAAAATGTGTGAAAAATCCCAAGTTAAGACAATCACCATAAGTTCTGCGGCACTAAACATGATTGTCTCAACTGTTGTGTTTCTTTCCTGCATCTACGCTTTCTCTTGATCTTCCAGTCTGTTGCTCTGCATTGTTGGTGAACAGTACAACGTGGGCAGTTGAGAGAACATGGCAACATTAGTCTGCTTTCTGTATGTGCTTTCTTATTGGTTTGGCAAAGATGCCAAGTAACTGATTGTGAACCAGTTTGTGGAGTTGTTTCACCACAAACCTGGTTCACAGTTCAACCTGCATTTTAATCCCAAAACTGTGGACAGTGACTAGGTGTAGGTGGCATAAAACCTGAATCTGTATATGTAGACCTAACCCCATATCCTAAAATGCTTTTTGGTGACATCTTGGTTGGGGGTGAGGTTCTGTTTCACAAAACTGGCCTACCAAAAATAGCATTTATTCCAAAATCAGGTGGTGACAGCACCCAAATCACCAGGATGCCAAGTTTATCTGCCATTTTAGCATAGCGTATTATTGGCTCTTAACATCCATAAAAGACCAAATGGTCTTTCTGCCTGGACATCACATAGGGGAAAATGTCTGACAGATGGTGAACATTACAAATTTCTGTAATAACAATAAAAGAGGACTATATGAACCTTCATTAGATGCCTTAAGTGAATTTGTAGATAATCATTACTACTGATCAGTTTGATTTAGACCAGTTTCGGCTAGGGAGAGGGATGAGATAGGGATGTGGTTTTGAAATAAATTGTACTGTTCACTTAATCAACTTGCTTACAGATTACATTCTTAGATTTCTTCTCATCCTTAGCAAAGGAAGGATTAAAAACCAGCTACTTCAAAGAACTGGAGAGCCAGTATCGCCTGCACAGTGTTTTCTTATTGCTCCAGTTCTGTACCTCTGAGCCTAACTTAGTAATTCATTTTCAGCCACAGCTTACAATTCTTGGAGGGTTCTACCTTGGTGCCCTCTCCACTATCTTCTCTTGAATCTTCCTCTCTTTTACTTATGTGAAAAGCTAATCAATAGGACAGTCATAGGGAGCAGGAATATATGACTTGAAAATCTTATTTCAGAATGGCATCCCAGTAGAAAGCTCTGCTTTATGGGCTGCTTTCCAAGGCTTATGAAAAGCTGGACTCTTGATACAATCATTTCTCAGTAGAGTTACCTGCGTTCAGGGCCAGCCTAGGCTCCTCATACCTCTTGAGGAGCTATGCATTTCCCGATCTAAGAGATAAGCAACAAAATTATATACTTTTGTGCTTCGACAAATGTAAGGAAGATTTACTGGATTATAGGTGCCATAAGAAACAAACCTGATTTCCATTATTCTGGATCTGAATTAGAACACATCTCATCAAAATGCAAGAGACTATCCTTGCAGCACTGGCATCTTACTCTGGTTAAACTCCTCCTGTATGTCAAATCCATCTCATCAAGCTGTTGGAGAGAATGTGGATACTAGAATGCCTTTGGAATGCCCTTCAATAAGGAGCTTTTGATCTGGTATTATCACCACTGTAAATGAGATCACAAGCCAAGTAATTGACTACTGGGTAACCTCTTGCTTTTATCTGGGTTTGGTGGACCAGACAGTACATTGTTGCATGATGATTTGATGAGAATATTTTTTGCAGTGATCAGAAAATATCAGTAAGATGGAAAGACTTGAAAGGAGTAAATTTCAGATGAAATGTGTGTGCCCCATTTCATCCTGTGAAATTTTGATACATGACTTCTACATTTTAATTTTGTTGATAATTCTGATGTTGCTTATCCTCCAAAGTTTCACGCAGAGTTATGGAATGATGACTCTCTATTCCTGACTGAAAAATATTGGACTTATTGTGGGTTATACATTTGTTGTCCATTTTTTGTGTGCAACATTTGCACATTTGTTGTAAGGAGCCATGGTGGTAGAGTGATTTGAGTGTTGACTGTGGAAGACCAGGATTCAAATCCTTGCTGAGCCATGAAAACTCACTGTGTGGCCTTGGGCAAGCCATACTTACTTAGCCTTAGAGGAAGGAAATGGTAAACTTCTGAAGAAATCCTGTCAAGAAAATCATATTAGAGGATCACCATAAGTTGGATCCAGCTTGAAGGCACACAACAACACATTTGATGTGGTATCTCCTTTGCAAATCAGCAATTTTTTGGCTGTATCATGTGATTTGTTATAATAAAATTGCTTATTAAAAAAAGAATTGCATGTTGAGGAAATTGACTAATAAGATTGACTCATGAAGAGAAATGGTTTTTGACACATGGTTTGTCTTTATTGCAAGCATCAGCTCTGGTAGGTTTTGGTCACATTCTGTTCACCTTGCTTTTTGGGCTGAGGTCATTTAGAATTTTAGAAACCTTTGTATTTTCTTGGAGATTATGGCTTGGGCTGTATTCCCAGCTTTAACTGCCATGGTTCCATATTGTGGAATCCTGGAATTTGTAGTTTGGTAAGGCACTAGAGCGCACTGGTGGAGAATTCTAAATGTCCTTCCCTAAAATGCCAATCACACTATGCAATTATAGTACAATTACATGCAGTTAAAGTGGAATAATAGCACTATAATTCTGTAGTATTAATGGATCCCAGATCTACTGATGGAGTAGGACTGTGGCGCTTTGCATTTGTAATATTTGCTGCATTCGCATGTGTATGGTTGTGAAGGCTGGACAGTGAAGAAAGCAGACAGAAAGGGAATAAATTTATTTGAAATGGGGTGCTGGAGAAGAATTCTGTGGATACTCTGCATGGCCAAAAAAACAATCAATGAGTCCTAGAGCAAATCAAGCCTGAACTGTTCCTAGAAGTCAAGACGACCAAATGGAGACTGTCCTACTTTGGACATACTATGAGAAGATATGACTCACCAGAAGAAAATGGTGATTGATGAGTAGAAGGCAGTAGTCCAGCTGGATAGACTCAGTCAAGGAATTCACGATCCTGAGCTTGCAAGACCTGAGCAGAGCTGCTGATGACAGAGTGACTTAGGCCCTTACCGCACTATGGCCCGATGCTCCGAGGTGCTGCAGTTTGCCAGTTCCTTCCTCTGACCTACAGCATCTGATATTTGTTGGTCTCCTATCCAAGCACTAACTCGTTCATAGCATCACCATGAGTCAAAGTTGACTTGATGGTAGTTGACAACAAACATCGCAGGGCAGCTGTGAACTTTTCTTTCCCCCAGTACTCTCAACATAAAATGAGCAATGGTCAATATTTGCATTGGTAAACGAAGGCACATAACAACAGTTGATAGGGGCTTTGGCCAAAGAAGTGGTTAATATTCATAGAAATAGACATTGTTCCAATGAATGAACTGGGAATTTTTTTTTTCTATGCAACTGTTAAAGGAACAGAAATGTTCTCCTCTTTTGAATTTTTGTCACCTAAGTGAAAAGTGCAGGCGCGAACTGCACCGCCTTCCTTACGCCATTTCCGCACTAGACCGTTATAGCGCTATTATTCCACTTTCAACATCCTATGGAATCCTGGGGCTTGCAGTTTCGGGAGGGGCCTGAGAGGGCAAGAATTCTAAAGGGCTCTCCTTAGGCTGCAAACCCCAGGATTCCATAGGATGTTGAAAGTGAAATAATAGCACTGCAACGGTCTAGTGCAGAAACGGCCGTAGTTGAAAAAATCCTCTATAAAGAAATCGTGCTCCCGTCCCTGCGTGCGTGCGTGCGTGCGTGCGTCTTAAGGCAACCGGAAGGAGACGCTCCCCGCCTATTCGCCCCTTGCGCCAAAAGAAGGCGGGACTCTTTCCTCCGCTGCTATTGACGCGATTTGAAGCCGAGCTCCGCCCTCCAGGCGCTTCCCCGCGCTCCTACTGGCTCGATTTAAAACAGCCCCCCCTCACGCGCGGCGAGGGAAATAGAGAGGGGAAGGCGTTTAGGGGTAGAGCGGCCCCGCTTCCCTGTTTCCTGGGCGGGGCGCTGGGGCTGATGGGAGAATTCGGAGATCGCGGAAGAGGGAAGTAGAGGGGCTGAAGCGGCCCGTTTGGGGCGCGGGGAGGGGGAGTCCGTCCCTGGGCTGGAGGTGAGGAGGGGGAACGGAAAGCTTGGGTTAAGGGTCTCGAATGTGCCTGTGTGTCCATATGTGTGTATACATATGTGTGTGTGTGTGTGTGTGTGTATATGTGTATATGTATCTATATGCGTACATATGCGTGTGTGTTTGTATATGTATATATATGCGTGTGTGTGTCCATATGTGTGTGTATGTATATGCATGTGTGTGGGCGCGCGTGTGTGTGTATGTATATATATGTGTGTGTGTATGTATGTATGTGTACACATATGTGTATATGTATCTATATGTGTGTGTCCATATGTATCTATATGCGTACATATGCGTGTGTGTGTATATGTATATGTGTGTGTGTACATATCCGTGTGTATGTATGTGGGTATCTATGTATATATACATATACACATAAATATAGATTGTGTGTGTGTGTGCGCGCGCAGGTATACGTGTATACTTTTGTATCAGTGGGTATGCCTGTGTATGTATATAGGTACTTACGTGTTTGTGTGTTCCCATGTATGCATACGTGCCCACAACTGTGAATGCGCTTGGAGGTTTCTGTAAAATGTCGATGTTTCTGGGCAGGTTTTTTCCGTCTGTCAAAAGTGGGAGACTCAAGATGGATGGGCGAAGCGTTATTTGTTGTCCTGACTGTCGAAAGCCAGCCTAGGCTGCTTGATAAGATCGTGAAGGCAGCGACTAGAAGTCTTTACAGTTTTAAAGATTAATATTTAGCCAGGGCATGGAATGTAGCTCCAGTTGGGAGATGTTTCTAGTGTGCCAGAGGAGAGAATGCAAATTAAGTAAATACAGTGCTGAGAATGGAGCATATTTTCTCACAATAGAAATAATGGAGGAAATTCTGATTTACCATTCAGCACAGCTAGTGCATCTTCTCATGGGTTTTATTAATCACTTTTGATCCACTGGTTCTGCTTCCTGGAAGATTGGAAATAAGTACATTAAACATTTCAATAAATAAATAAATGTCCTGTTAACAGTCCAGAGTACTGTGTATTATAATGGGTAGTATACAGGTGATGGTAGAAACAGCAGAATTTCTTGTTGCTTCTGAGTATTTAGACACCCAGGCCATTTACAGAGGAAGGCTTTCCATGATTTTAAAATGGTTCACACCTAGCAGTTTGGTACAAAATCTGTTTTCAGCCTCACCTGGGATCAGATAGAAGCACATTGGCACACTATTTTTTCTTTGGAGGAGGTGCCCCGTTACATGACCGGATCTCTGTGCAGTGCATGAAATGGCCCCTATCCCCATGCATTTGCTGAAGGACCATAACAGAAGGAAGCTGTCTATGAAAAGTGTGATGCTTGCTAACCAGTTGTCTTTAGTTTAGGAAATTTCTATTTCCGTTGTTCAGTGCTGTGTTTATTGAGTGAATAAAGCAAATAGTCAGTTTTAAATATGATTTTTCCTTCTGTGTCAGGCTACAGACCAAACAGACTGACTTCAGGTGACCATGGCCATCTATAGCTATAACATGTTCCTTGCAATAGCTAGGTCCAGGTAAGAAATGAGTTTTTGGTTTTATTTGTGTGGATTACACTATGTGAGTGTATCCGTTAAAATGTTGAATACGACTGTTTTCTGCTTTTTTTTAACTTCTTTTCTCTCTTTTTTTGTACTTCTTATCTGAAATACCTGATTTTGTGTAGGAGACTATCTGGAACATATTTATTAAAAAAAAAGTTAAATGTGACTTTCAAGGCACACCATTGTCACAAAAATACAGAACACATGAAAATACAGCTAAAACACAGGTACGCTAGCAACAGCTAAGTGTATTAAATATCAATGGGAAGCCAGTATAAATATGCCTATAGCATTTCCTTAAAAGAAAGCCAGCAGTGATGAGCATGTGTATATATATGTGTGTGTGTGTGTTCTTGAGGAGGGAAATCCAAAAGTGTTGGGCAACCACTGAGAAAGTCTTTTCCCCAGTGCCTACCAGGCAAATGACTTTCTGACCTCAGGTAAAATGGGTGTAGCAGTCTTTCCCCAGCTAGCACCTTCTAGATGTTTTAGACTACTACTCCCATCAGTAGTAGCCATCATGGCCCATGGTTGGGTTGGTTAAAGTTGCAGTGCAGAACATCACAGGATTGGGGACGGAAGAAGTTAGAGCTCACATTAGAAATTTTCCAAGCCGCCTCTTACGTTTGCTTGTCTTTTTGATTTGTATCTTGCTATTTTCCCAATACTGGAACCAAGGACAGCTGTTAGATATTGAATTGGAGAAGCGAATTTGGCCAGTAGCTCTGTTGATTAATCTGACTTGTTAAATGTGGTTTTGAAAACCAGGTAAAGATATTGGCACATTGCTAACTGTGTAAATTTGCCTTTTGTTATTTATAAGACTAAATATTAGTGTATGATTTTATTCCCTTGATTAGATATTAATATTAAGATCCTTTGTATAGTACAACATTCAAAGAAGGAATACCAGTGGACATATTGCTTTAGAGATGGGTTTTATTCACTGGAAAATGGACTTTCATATTAACGTTCACTCACTGCTTTCGTTTTTGTAAAAATTGTGTACAACCATTTATTTTTTCTAAAGCACCATTATTTTATAAAACATCACCCCTAATTATTATTAACATAACAAAGAGGAGCATTATAACCAGTCCTAAGGAAGTTCAAAATAGAATTTAAAACTCAGGAAACGTGATAGGTTGTAAGAATTTTATACTTTATAGCCAGGGATCAGTGAATGCACTTGTCTTTGGAAGTGATAAGACTCTTCCTGAGCACATCTGAAAAGGGCTTATATCTGACTGTATACTGGGCTTCCGAGGCACTTAGAAGCCATTAGTTGTCTTGCCTCTGATTACCTCTGGGGCACTGTATGACTGCAGGGAACTCTGGAGAATGGCAGGTCTGTCCTGTTCCACTGGATTTTGGTGGCACTCAGTAGTAGGAAGATTTTTTACTGCTTCAAGTGCCTTAGACATTCAGTGTATCAACATAATCAAGACCTTCTTCTCTTTATTAAGTTAGAGGAAAATCGGAGTCAGCAGAAGTTTGACTGGCCACCAAGGCATGCCAAGATGTGTCTGTCTCCAGATGTAGTTACAGTTCCTTGTTATTGCAAAGGTTAAGTCTGGTTTTTTTTTTCCCTTACAGGGGACCTCATCTGCTTGTCCACCCCAGCTGCTCCCCGTTCTCCCCATTAGTTGCATTTGTCCAGCTGGTGGATTCCCAGCTTAACCGCACACTTCTGAAGAACTCTGAAAGCCAGCAGGTTTTCTACAGCACACAGCAGGGCATTGGGCTGTCTCTCTTGAAAAATAACCCTGTGCGAATGCTCCACACGTCCACTTACTGGTGCCAAGAACTTCAGGACAAGCCCCCACCTAACCAAAGCCCTCTAAAAACAGACAGTGAGGTTGCCAAGGCTCCAGTGGACCAAGCCACAGAAGTTGCCAAGAAATCACTGAAACAGAGGATTGTAGATGAATTGAAACACTATTACAATGGATTCCACTTGCTTTGGATAGATACTAAAGTTGCTGCTAGGATGGTGTGGAGACTTTTACACGGGCAGGTCCTCACTAGGAGAGAAAGACGAAGGGTGAGCCCTGGTGAACGCCTGGGGGAGATTAGCACAGTCAGAAGTGCAGCCGAGTTGTTTCTCTTTCCTGAATAGACAGTCTTCATTAGTGGGTTCCTACCCTCTGGACAAAGCAAAGAAACCTGCTTTTGGAGCCTTCTCAAGTAGGAAGGCCATGACCTTCCTAATTGCCCAGTTTGTTTCTGCCTATTAACAAACAAGATGGGGTTGGGGTGGGTGGGCTGGCTCACTCACTCACTCTGTTCACTTCTTTGGGACTTTCTTCCTCTCCACTTCCCACTGCAGCAACCCATGCTGCCAAAACCTATTTCGAAGAGTGTCTTAGCCCTCCAGAGCTGGTTTTTAGGGTGCCCGGGAGGGGGGACTGCAAGAGGAAGAGGGGTTTGCCTATTCTCATGGTGGCAGCAGGATCCAAGAGAGCTACACTGTTCTGAGTATACCATTCTGGTCTTGTTTTGCTGATTCCAAATATCTAGCCCTATAGTCTCTTTCCAAAATTAGACTGCCTCCTGAGATCACAACCAGGGAACTGAGGTGTGGGTGTTACTTTCTGGCTATTTCTGGAATGTGATGTTATTTCATAATCTGCCAGATTTTCTTTTTGTCCAAACTCTGAGATTTCCTCCTCTTTCCACAGTAAAGTATCCATTCCATACCCCAATAACAGAAGAATGCTTGGCCTATTACGTAGTATGAAAGATAAGCCTCCTTTCTGATTCATCTGGGTTCTCAAATAGTCAACAAAAAAGTTGTGTTGGGGGAGGAATGGAGAGGCAGAGCAATGTAGATAACCCTAAGGTGGTCTTACTGTTCTTCCTTCTTGCCCTCCAGTCCAATCCTGTAGCACTCTGTGTTTAGGGCTGTGGTGCTATTGCATTACATGGCAGAGTGGGCAGAATATGTTGCTAAAAGGGACAGCATGAAGAAGGCCTTTCCACCTGTTTACGTATTGCTGACTTCTTTCCAAAAGAATTTAAGAACTTGTATTTTTCCTGGAAAAAAAACCCTGAAGAGTGAAAGATAAAATGTTTAGGAATAAACAGTGAAGTCTTTTTCAGGTATAATGTTAAACTGTTTCTTTATTGTGCATGTAAGCAGGGTTAGGGTTGATATGTTCTCTTCTTCCTTTACTGGCGGAGCCGTGAAGAGGAGATGAGTAGCCTTTTGCTTTAACTTTTAATCTAGCTACAATTTTTTTTGTTGCATCTGAGCTGGCCGACTTTACTTTAAACAGCACTGGAGGAAGGGAATGGGAGTCTGGGGTCTTCTAAAGGCAAGCCTAACATTGAAATGGGGTTTAGCATGACATCATAGTTAGACCTGAGAGTAGCTGCTTTACACTGGTTTAAACAAGAAAAAAATAATTCATGGAAAGTGTCAGTATTCCAGTTCATACGACTGTTCCTGCCAAAAGAAGAGAAGACAGTTTTCGCATGTACATTTTTTAGTGTTGCATACTGTCAAATGTTCATTGCTGTAGACATCTTGATTTTTAAGCACTCTTCCCATTTAGCTCTGGAAGAGAGAGCACAACTTTGTTCATTCCATTTCATGCCCTTGAGACTTTTCTTTATGTGAAGATACTGTTATCTTGCAGAGTTCAGTTCTTTAAAAGTGTTGGAAATGATTTGCCACCATTCTTTGGAATATCAGGGTAATTTCCTTTTTTTTACGTTGGGTGGACAACTTGTGGACTGCATGCCCCCCCTCATTTTTGTGGCTTCTATTACTGCAATTTTTAGTATAACAACAACAAAAAAAGAGGTATGCACTGGGAAGCTTTGGAGAGTGTGAAATTCTAGATCACTGAATTTACGCATTCAACGGCCTTGCTCTTGTGGATGAAATTTAGTCTATAGTTGAGGAGCCTCCCTGACTATCTTAGTGGGCTGAAGGTCAATGTAATACTTTGTTTTGTTATCTTTATCTCTGCAGCTGATGAGAACGTCTGCTGATCTCTTCCGTCTGGTCCCTTTCTTGGTGTTCATCATTGTACCCTTTATGGAATTCCTTTTACCAGTGTTTCTGAAACTGTTCCCTGAGATGCTTCCCTCAACCTTTGAAACAGAATCCAAAAAGGTTGGTATTAAAGACAGGTCAGCCTTTGAGTGTTGCTGCAACTGGGTGTCAGACTGGGATATGGCACAAGTAGGTCGGGAGCTATCTTCATTCAGTCCTCACCCCACTGTTTGTAGCCAGGGAAAATAATATTCATGAAGAGTAGCAAACCCAGTATAAAGTAGTTGTTAACAGTGTCAGCATAGGCCTTAGAAGGCCTAAGATGGAATCCTCTGTCGCAGTGGTTCTCAACCTGTGGGTCCCCAGATGTTCGTGGACTTCAGCTCCCAGAAGCCCCAGCCACTATGGTCAATGCTCAAGGCTTCTGGGAGCTGAAGTCCACAAACATCTGGGGACCCACAGGTTGAGAACCACTGCTCTGTCGGCTGTGATGTTTCCAGTGCCAGTCATCCTCCCTAAGCCTGATCTCTTCCTGCAAACATTGGGAGGATAAATGGATGAGGGAAAAAGCAGTGTACACTACCATTAATTCCTTGGAAGAAATGAGCAATAAAATAACAGAATAACAATGAAAAAGAGACAGAAGTGCTTGTGGGCGAACATTGGGATGGTGAGTTGAACTTGCTACAATTTCCCCACCCCCCAATGCCTCTTCAAAGTCTTAGATGGCCTTCTAGAAATGCCTCTTCAAAGTCTTAGATGGCCTTCCACAATCTAGACCTGACAGGTGGTGGTTCTGATCATCTACCTTGGTAACAGGGATGATTAGATTTTTTATTTCATCTCATTTGGATGGTGCCCATTGGGAAGGGCTATCCTGGCATCTTCCTATCCGGGAGACATTTCAGGCAAGGCTTCTGTCATGCCCTTGGTCTTCTACATTCAGCTGAATTGTATGGTGGTTTCAGAGGATGGTGTTCTCAGCTTGTAACTCTCTCTCCTGCCCCAGAGGGCAGGGCGAAGTCTAATGGTTTTAAATTACAGGGCAGTAGATTTTGATTGAACTGTTAGAAGGAACTTCTTGACAGTAAGAGCAGTAGAACCAATTGCCTAGAAAAATGGTGGGTTTCCTTCTCTGGACATCTTCAAAAAGAGGCTGGACAGTTACCTGTTGGGGAGGTTGTAGCTGGAGACGGTGCAATGAGCAGAAGGTTGGAGTTGATGGCCCACGAGGCCCCTTCCAATTCTATGATGCCTTGTTTTTCTGCTGCACTTTCTATCTTTTTTCTTGCCAACAGAAAATCTATTTAAAAAGGTATAGTTTCATAATGTCTTCTGATTGCTGGAGTCACTGAGCCCTCAGTCTAAAAGCAGTGTCAGTAATTGATCTGCCTTAAGATAAAGCTGTGAAAAATAGCCTGTCTTGTCAAAATGACAGACAAAAAAATTGAGTGGCCACAAGTTAAAGGATAGCAATATTGATCTGCTTTATGAAGTTGTTGCAAGAATAAATGAGAAAGGCCTCTAAAGCATGAGTGGGCAACTTCAGCAGTTTTAGGGACCAGTCTCGCCTTTCCCCAGAATCTGTCAGAGAGCACAGCTGTTGCACATTGGGGAAATTGAATGGTACAGTCATGTGGAAGGAGAGGAGAAATATACTGCTAGTGTAAAACGAGGTGTGTGGAGAAAGTTTGCCTTGTTTTAGAGGAGAATTTTGCTCCCAGGAGGCCACAAAGGGGTAACACTGCACTGCCAAGCCTGGGTGGGGGTGGCAGGAGGCTGCCGACCCAAGTGGGGAGGACCAGATGTAGACTGTACAGAAACATTACATGATTGCTATTTTTTCAAACTGTTGTTTGTTTTCAGGAAGAAAAGCAAAGGAAGAAACTGAGTGCAAAGTTGGAGCTGGCCAAATTCTTACAAGAGACCATTGCAGAGCTGGCCAGAAGGAACAAAGCCAGTACCGGAGAAGCCACTCAGCGATTCTCTTCATATGTTCAAAAGGTACAGACAACCTAGTCATTAGTGCAAGAGTAGTTCTAGAAGAAGGTACTTGAGTCCCTTTATTTTAGCACCGTAGGTGGATGTTTGATGTCAAGTTGCTATATGGAACAGAAGAATTTTCAGTTCTTTTAAGAGCATACTCTTAAGCCAAAAAACACCCTACCTTCCTCCAGTGCCACAGCATACTAAAACACAAGATAAAAGGAGTAAAGGCAGGGTGGGAGTAGGGAATTAAAGAGTCTCAGTACTATTAAAACCTCATGAGAACAAGACAGACTTTGAATCATATCTAAAAGATTACCCAGGACCAGGTGACTGTGTAAGAGCTGAATTCTTCAACTTGCTTGTGATTTGGAAGGAGATGGAATTACATACCTTGCTTTGTACAGGTTCGGCACAGTGGCCAACAGCCCAGCACCCAGGAGATTGTACAGTTTTCCAAGCTCTTTGAAGATGAGCTGACCCTGGAACACTTGGAGAGGCCACAGCTGGTCATCCTCTGCAAACTGCTTGAGCTGCAACCCATTGGCACCAATAACCTCCTCCGCTTCCAGCTTTTGATGAAGCTGAGATCTATCAAAGCAGATGATGAAGTAAGAAAGAGACTTAAAAAAAAAGAAGAGTTGCATGATAAACATGGTTAAATTCCTCTTTCCTTCCTTCCTTTGTCTCTCTGTCTCTATTTGTGTCAGTTGACTCTCCATCTCTCTTTCTATTAGTCATTTTTCTTTTTTGATTTGTGACTTGCAACTTAAGTCTTAAGAGAGGTATAAATGTACCCAAGTCTTAAAAAAAGAGTTTGTTGCTTTGGCCCAACAGAGTGATTCACAACCCAAAGACGTGTCTTCAAACTGCCTAGAACTTAAGATTCAGGAATCTTTCCACTGATGTACACTGGGGCAGGGAAGCTGTGTTTCTTTAAAAAACGCTATTGGACTGCGACTCTCACTAGTTATAGCCAGCATAGCCAGTGCTGAGTGCTCATGGGAGTTAGAGTCCAGCAATATCTGGAGGACCACAAGTTGTCTGATCTTCCCAATAAGATGTCTTTAAATGCAGGTTGTATCCAGACAGAGTTGAAATAATTTAAGTTTCTCATGGAATTTTGGTACCTTCAGGTTTTACCCTTATATATCACACAGTGGGGTCAAAGTGCAGCTGTGCCATAACATCTCTAGCCTGTCTGCCTTCTGAGGCCCCTTAAATCAGTTAGTTGCTGCCACTGAGGCAACTGAACCAGTGGAAGTGAGAGGAGTCAACCCACACGTAAGATATGTCCACTGTGAGATTCAAGGAGTTCAGTTAATAGTACTAAGATGCATAGGAGAGATGCTTAAAAGCTAGGTAGAGACTGAGAGTGGAGTCGTCAAATTTTAAGGAGGAAAGCTTTTATAAGAGAGTGAAAATACAGCCCATTGTTCGCAAGCGCTTTGTCTTTGGTTTGTCTCACTGTTCAGTGGTGTTAGGCTGAAACAGCCAAAGTATTTGTTGACACTACTTCCCTCAGCATCTACTGCTGTGAATGCTGTTTGTCAGCTTCGATTGACCTTTGGGTATGTATTCTTGCAGGTTGGAATTCTAAGGAAGGGCTCTTAACCCTTAGGGAATTGCTAATGAATTGACTATCTTTTAACCCATTGAGTGCTCAAATTTTGAAAATACATTTCACTAAATGTCAGTATCGGTAATGCTTGAGCTACTAATGGAAACATGAGAGTTTTAACAGAAAGCTGCTTAGATATAGTTTAAAAATGAGGAAGGAAAGGTTGTCTTTTAAGTGACTTTAAAAATCGTGCAACCCCATTGCACAAACGTCTGTTAATGCAACTGTGTGCCCAGCTTTGCTTTTCTCCTACTTGCTGAAAGGAAATGAATCTTGATTTCTAAAAGAGCTAAGCAAGGCTAACTTGATCTCTCTTCTCTGTATAGATGATTGCCAGGGAAGGTGTTAATGGCTTGAGCGTGTCTGAGCTACAAGCTGCCTGCAGGGCCAGAGGAATGAGGTCACTGGGCATTACAGAGGAGCAGCTGAAAGAGCAACTCAACCAGGCAAGTCAAGGAAGAGGAAGGATGGGATGTAGGTCCAAGAAAGATGCCTTCTATTCGCAGGGGTTGCCCATTGCGTATTAACGGTTGTATACCACTTCCATAAGGAGTCCAGACTCAAGGTTGCACTCATTGTTTCTTAGGATCAATCTCTGTCATAATGGAGGAGGCATTTCAATAGCCATAAGCACCTTGCAAGGAGACAACATGCCATTGACCAGTGATCAGTTTTAAGAAACAAGTAGGATTGGAAAGAATTTTCTGGAAAAAGTAGTACTGGATTTTTTTCCATTGCTCTAGTCTAGACAATGCTGTCTGATTTAGCACATTTAGTTTAGATGTTATATTCAAAGCGATATGTGTAAATTATTATTTTGGAATATAATTTATAATTTTGTAAAGAGGGCCACTGGGGTGTAGTGGCTTGAACACTGGAGTAAATTTCTTGGGAGTCCAGAAATTGGCCACGGTTACTTGTGCATGTCACATTCTCTCATCCTTAGACAAAGACAATGGGAAACAAACCTTATGAAGAAAACCTTGTGAATAGGTTTGCCTTAGGGCCATCCTAAGTCAGAAATGACTTGAAGACACAAAACAACAATGTATTATAAATAAGATATAGTCCTCTCTGTGTGTTTTGTGGAAAATTTTCCACATAAAAATATAGCAATGGAAAATTTTCCATCCAGCATCTCTATCACTGAATGCCAGTTGGTAGGATATAACATGGGAGATGCAGATGCCCTTCCTGCCCCACCTGTAGGTTTCCTGAAGGCACCTCACAGCCTGCAGTAGGTCTGAATGAGTCATTTTGGGAAGGAACATAAGGGTATAGTGGGTAGTTTAAACGTGACTCTTCTTGTAGGATAGATCTGGTGATGAGGCAGGAATGAATAAAGCAGGTAGTCCAATAAGGGTCTAAACCCTGATCTCTGTTTGAACAGCCACCTAAAGGAATGTGCTCACTTACAATCAGGAAGGTAACCCATCTTTCAACACTGTGGAGACATCTGTTTTGCACCACCTTCATTCCCCACAAGAGTCGCAAGTCAGAGTTCTGTTCAATCATTTTCTTTTCCTCTCTGCTTACACAGTGGCTAGATCTGCATCTCAGAGAGAATGTTCCTCCTTCTTTGTTGCTGCTTTCCCGTGCCTTGTATTTGACAGAGGTGAAGCCCAAACCAATTCCAGTGACTCCAGCAGCTGAGGTGAGTGGGATAAACAGAAGGGACTTTTAAACAGACTCTCATAGGCAAAGAACAATGGAATCATCAGGCTATGTAGATTGACAGAACATAAAATATCTTTGATTAACATTTCTGAACAAAAAAAATCCTATTAAATATGAAATAAGCTAAGCATTTTAAAAGATAAAATATAAAATGATATATTTATCATACATTTTTATAATATTTTCAGTTTTTATTTTGAAACCAGAGTCAAAGTTTGTATATTTCTGTTAACCACCCCAAATTGCTTCCAGTTCCTTGACTCCACAGCCCTGACTTCAGTGCTATGCTGGATTATATAGGATCTCAGCCATTGTCTCTGCTGTCCTTGCCCTTACTTTAAGATTCACCTGTGGATTTCCCTCAATAAAGATTCCATAGTGTATTTTCAGTACTGTCAATTTCTATGTGGTTATTCCCACTCTGATCCAAGTACATGAAAAGGCATCGTGGGTGTCTTTCTAACAGCATCTGTGTTAAATATGCAAGTGATGGTTCTCTTTATTTGTGTATTGCGATCCTCAGAGAGTGTGACTGCAAACTCACAATGGTGTTGGTTGAGAAGTTTTTTTTTCCCTCTGGGTAGCTTATCGATGTCAAGGCAATATTGCTTCTGCAAAGTGAATCAAGCTTTTTGTTCTTTGTTTAGCCTCTGAAGAATGAGGAAGCAGATGTTGAAGATCATGAGACCTTGTTGGATTCTGCTCCCAAAGTGCAGGAAAGAAAGGTGAGAGACAGTGTTTCTGTGTACTTAAAATCATAGAGCTGGAAGAGACCCCAAGAGCTGTGCAGGTAAACCCTCTGCCACACAGGAATACGCAAAGTACTCCCGACAGGTGGCCATCCAGCCTCTGTTTAAAAACCTCCAAAGAAGGAGACTCCACTACACTCCAAGGCAGTGTTTTCCACTGCCAAACACCTCTTACCATCAGGAAGCTCTTCCTGATGATTAGGGTGGAATCTCTTTTCCTGCAGTTTGAAGCCATTGTTCTGTGTCCTAGTTGGGGTGTGTTCCTTCATGAGATTAATCCTACAAGGATTTGGCTCATATACAAGCTACTGAATTCACACTCTGTAAAAGTGTGATGACGAATAACTGCCTAGTGGGCAAGCAGTGGGTTCAGTAAGGGTGTGGCATCCCTCTCTTTCTTTTGCAGAAAAGACACTCTAGGAACAAGATCGCTTTAGTTCAGTAGTATTTCCCTTTCCATATTACGGTTAGGAGCCTGTGGATTCTTAAGTGACTTTCCTTTTTCCCTCTTTTGAAGAGTGAAGAATTTATTTTGCAGCCAAAAGAGAAATTAACAGTCCCTGAAGTATCAGTCAAGCCTCCTGGAAGTGAGGTGAGTTTTAATTCCAGTTAACAGGGACACCCCAAAGCATTTTGTTGCCTGAGGCAGAGCAGCAGATAGTAACCCATAGCCAACCCCATCAACAAGCATAGTTTTTATTAATTTTTCTTTATTTTATTTATTCCTGCACAGAGTTCAAGGCAGCTCATAACCATGTAAAACAAAGCACTGTTAAGCAAAGCTAAAAGAGAATTAAACCACAGTTCTGTTTTAAAAAACACAAGTTAAAAGCAGTTTTTAAACACGCAGTTCCACTATCTGGGATAAGCCACTGAAAAGGCTTTCTGCCAACAAAATTTTGCATTTTTTTTTTTTGAAAAAATATTTTTTGGCATCCAAGGTCTACAAAAGCAGCCCCAAAGGCTGCATATGGCCCGTGGGCACACTTTTCCTCACGCCTGCTGTAAATCATGGTTGGCCCATACATTTTGAAGCTCAGACCATGGTCTGAATTATAAACTGTGATTAGCACAAATTGTAGTATGGCTTGTTGTCTGAATCAAGTTTTAGTTTAGCTGCCAGTGCAAAAATGCCTGTTTTCTTTGTGCATTTTTATCCAGTTAAAGCTGTACTCCCTGCCAAGCAGGAATTTCCAGATACTTTTACTTTTCTTCTGCCTCATTTCTCTGTCACCCTGGGGTTTACACCCACTTTGGTACTCTTTTTTAAAAAATAAACAAATAATATTATAGAACGTAACAATAGAGCAAATAAATAAAGAATTCCATACCCTAATTCCCCCAAATCCTAATTTCTGGAATTAATTATGAACTGCAATGCATGTGTTATTACATACTTTGTTGTTAAACCTGTCACTGGGTTTTCTAGGTAAGATTTATTCAGAGGGGTTTTTGCCTTCCCCTGTGGCTGAGGGAGTGTGACTTGCCCAAGGTCATCCATAGAGTCAAAGAACCAGAGAATTGGAAGGGACTTCATAGGCCATCAGCTCCAACTCCTCCCAGTTAAGGCATGAACTCCAGCTGGACCACCCCAGCAGATGTCCAACCTCTTTTTTAAGATGTCCAGAGAAAGAGATCCCGCCGCCCCTCTAGGTACAGTGAGCCTTCTGCTTTTGTGGGGGTTAGGGGTGCAAGACCCCTGCAAAAGTACAGAAATGTGAACGAAAATAGAGTGCAGTGTTATAGCTGGATTTCAGAAGAACTGCTGCAGTTTTTGGTACAAAGCATCCAGTATACCAGGTTGGGCAAATTGCAAACTGCAGGGGTGAGTTTCCCTGCTCATGTGCTGAAATGTCCTCTGGGGAGCATTTAACTACATTTTTGCCCCCCCCCGGCTATTTTAGGCCCATGGGAAGCCTTTCCTGTTGTTAAAAAAAGGCTCCTCTTGGTCCTAAAATGTCTCAGGGGAAGGCCAAAACATGGCAATGATGCCTCCACACCCCCTACAAGGTGTTTGAAGACCAAAAAAGTTCCCCCCTCCCCACAAGTGGTGCATTCTTCTAAGGTCTTTTCAGGGAGCTAGTACGTCCCCCTAGCCTCTTATAGTTGCCCAGTGTGCACATTTCTCCTAAGGACACTTCCCCAGAAAAGAAAAAAAAAGCCCTTTGAAATTGAATTGCAGCTGGATCTGGGTAAGGAACCTTGTGTCAAGATATGACCATTTGCATGGCTGTTCTGAAGTCCTTTATTACTCATATTTTCTTGTTTTGCTTTTTTGTTTTTTTTTCCCCTTCCTCTAGAGAAAATTAGAAGCTTCTCAAAGCAACAAAGCCAGCGCTAATGGAGTCTAGCTATTCTCCCAGCATGGACTTGGGCACTGGGAAGAATAGTTCCACTTCTGAACCTGCAGAGGATGGACATTTCTTACAGACAAGATCCTTTCCACGCACAGTTTTCCTGCCCCCCCCCCAGCTGCTTTGATGTGATCTGGATGATTTTGTTCACATCTAAGCCAGATGAAAAGCACCTTGCATATGATGGCAATCTCTCCATTTATTTTACCTTGTGTAATGTAATTTATTTTTGTAGATATGTACATAATCTATGACCAAGACATACAGTTAACTTATGCAATATTGTCCGACGTTAAGATTTGTATTTCCTACAATTTTAGTAAAGCAGTGATTTATTCTTAACTTTGCTTTTAAACAAAATTCAGAAGTACTGTAATGGCAGAACTTGGAGTGGGTACTTTCATATGGGAACATTGTTGAATGCTGGGCTTCCCAAACCCCATAAGCCAACATACTTAGACTTTAATCTGATTTACAGCCTGATATTGGCATCTTTCACTGGAAGTAATTTTTAGGGAGCTGACTTCCATATAAAGGAGGAGAGGTGTGTAGCATTCCAAACACGGGTGTGTAGCCTCCATTAAATCAATGTGATGATCACATTTGAGTAAGTCTCACAACGGTATTAGTGATTCCATTTAGTGCATTCCCATTGGATTCCATTGTGTTTCCCCTTGCAGTGCCTATAGACCTGTGATATTTTCTCTCTGTCTCAGTTCGGGGAAAAGAACAGTCACTCCAGTGACCCTTTACATGTTGCACAAAGGACCAGTATCATGGTAAAGTCCAAGATTGTACCATAATTTAGTTTAAATAGCAAAGGTTTCCAATTAAGGTATGGATTAAGATGTAAGGATCCAGACCAGCCAGTAAACATCAATTGTAACTTTGTTACCTGCTGTAATAGAATTTGGAAAGTGAATTAGCCTATGACATTGGCTCTGAAAAGGGAGGAAGAGTTTTGAAAGGTCTTCACTGCTGAGACTATGAGGTTATTCTAAACCCAGCAAATTAAATCTATGGGGTCTAAAAGGCTGATTTAGTATGTTTTAGACCAGCTGAGCAGCAGGCTCCTCATCCAAAATAAAGGGCTTGCATTCAAAATAAAGGAAACCAGATCTCAAATGATCTAACAGTGAATAATGGTTTTTTAAAACATTACCTTGGTTTTGTCCCTGAAAGAAACTCTCCTGACAGATATATAAAAGAAACTAGAGGATCAAAATTTCAGCCTTTTGAGCTGTCTCCTCCCACTTTTCCCTGGGCAAAGCTGTATTTGGTTCATTTAAAAAACTTGCTGTAACAGAAGTAGATTTGTCTACGTAGGGCTAGTTTTGTAACCAAAGTGACCTGATGGGGCATCCAGTTGGCTTAGGCTGTCCTAGGACTCTGCTTTTTGAAAGCTCAAGGATGTAATGAGGGGCCATTGCTTCGCTTGAGCAGACCTGTGAGCTAATATTGCTGAGGCAGTGTGCTGCAAATGTTGTGTTCAGACATACAACTGAAGCTCTGTTTGAGCTGGGCAAGTCCAATAAATAGCCATACTGTGCTAGTGTGTCTCTGGACTTTGTTGTTTATTTGGGGTTGTCAAAGTGAGCTGCTTAGGTTAGGCATGTCATGCAGTGAAGTGACCTGCCTCTCTTCCCAAAGAACACCTTGAAATGTGCCCTGTGATTGCATTCACTGGGGATAGCTTTGAGGTGGCATCTCATGTGTATGCCATTGCAGCTAAACTTTAAGGCTTGATCATTACTCATGTTCATCCCTTAGTTCCTGTGATATGTCACCAGATAATGGTTTGCATGCACGTAAGATCCACTGCAGGTCTAACACCAAAAATAGAATACCTGTATTTTTTCATCATGTGGGTTTTGTTGGAGTGCCTTCCCACACTCTTCTGCAGAGCAAAAGATGAAGTAAACCACTGTGAAAGAAACTGATCTGAAAATCCTGCTAGTAAAGTATTTTTTTTCCTATTCTTATAGTCAATTTTCTTGCTTTTTGTTTGGTTTCCAACTTTTTCTTCTGCTGCTCTAGTTGTTTGCTCTAGTTGCTCTAGTTGTCTAGGGCTGTCCAGCAGTGGAATGTGCTGCCACAGAGTGTGGTGGAGTCTCCTTCTTTGGAGGTTTTTAAGCGGAGGCTGGATGGCCACTTGTCGGGAGTGCTTTGAGGGTTTTCCTGCATGGCAGGGGGTTGGACTGGATGGCCCTTGTGGTCTCTTCCAACTCTACATTTCTATGATTCTATATTCTTAGAGCAACAGAGAGCAGTTATCTAACAACTGCCCAGTAAGATGTCCCTGCTGGCCTGGTGTTTTATGAACTGCTGGGTCATATTAACATTGGCCAACATCCTGTTAGGTATGTATTGTGTTATAAACCAATTTGCAATTGTGCAGTTTAAAGCTGTAGTGTTTTGCAACAGTCAAATTCCCAAAAGGGGAACATTGTCATAGCTGTACCATTATGTTAGCAGGATGTCATATTTCCATTTGATCTTGTTCTCCACAGATACATATCTTAAACCGTTTTCAATTTTGTTTTTTGCCCACTAGAAGCATGACCTTGGTATTTAATGGGGAAAGCGTGAGTAGGTAGGTGGCGATGCCTAGTACCTACTACAGGAAACTGGATGTGCTCAATCTTGTGCAGGAGTTACTCTTCAGTCCTCATCACCTGGCTGATGGCAGTTATTTACTGGACCTGGGACTGGCTTTAGCAGTGGACCAGCTGGCAATTGCCACTGAAATGTTGCCCAGAATGTGCCTTGCTAACATGGGGATCCCAACAGCCACTGGTGTAGAGAAAGGGACCTATACAGTTGTCCCTCCACGTTTGCAGATGTTAGGGATGCAGAATCTGCACAAAAATGGAAAAACCACAAATATCGATAGGCATTTGAATACGTTTAGATCCTTGGTGGAGAGCATGACAGCCACCCAGTTCTGCCTTTGAGGTGGCGGGGTTCGATCGCAGGGCAGAAGCAAGTGGCTGGCAGGGCTGACCCCCCCTCCACTGTTGCCCTATGCCATTTTTAATAGGGAATTACAAGCTTCACCTCTCATTTGCAGCCTCTCTCAGTCTCACGAGGCTTGCAGAGAGATTGTGAACATGAGGCCAAATTTATAAGGCCCTACTAAAAATGGTGAACAGCAGCAACAGATGCAATGGCAAATAATCCTCAAATAAATCTGTGGATGTGGAGGGCTGATTGTAATTTAATAACCGACTCAGAGCAGAAGTTACACCGACAATGATAGGATACAGTGGCTGCAACCCAACAGTAATGGAAATGCCTGCACTAATGCTATGCAACCACTATGCAGAATGACAACATTGCACAACACATGTCTGTGACTGGATGTCAATATGCAATACGCACCAGCAAAGTGCAATGTGAAATCACAATAGCAGTGTGAAATCACAATAGCAATGTGCAGCAGCAGTATATAACACTGCTTTATATGTAACTCTCCTTCAACGGCTGTCAGCAGAATTAGTCTGCTGCATCATATTGAATAATTCACAAACACCCAGTGCTTAGTGTGATTTGCACAGATGTACATCACTAAGAGGATGCCAGCCCTAATGAGTAAATATATTTGCAAACCCATATTTGCTCCCTGTTCTTTTTTCACCTCCATACAAAGAGTGGGCATGTATGCAGCAGAGAAGCTTCCACCCATGGACCATGGAATGAGAAAACAGATGCCTAGGAGCAGTTTCTTTAAAGATACTTTGCAAGCCCCCATCCGTGCGCCTGTTGAGCCGTACAGCTCATCCGTGTCCCTGGCTTCTCAGCAATCAATAACTATTATGGCTGTTATTACAAAACAAGTGTTTCCCAGCACAGTGTGTCAAGTGAGCATGTTTGTATAGCAATTAGGTCTTGCCTAGACGGCTTGATCAATATTAGTTCTTCAGATCAGTTGTCTCCAACACATATCATCAAACCTATTTCACAGGGCATTCTCATTAAACGATTTCCACCCCTGGCCATTTCCACACTAGCTTGTTATAGTGCTATTATTCCACTTTCAACATCCTATGGAATCGTGGGGTTTGCAGTCTAGGGAGGAGCTTTTGAGGGGCCGCTCCCTAAACTGAAAAATCACAAGATTTCAGAGGATGATGAAAGTGGAATGATAGCACTATAATAATCTAGTGCAGAAATGGCCCATCTGGGATTGGTTTCTTTTAAAATGCCACCTCTTTTCAGCTTTTGTTTTCCAAAGAAGTATGCAGCACTGTCCCCACCATTAGTCAGACTATGGTAGTTGTCCCCAGCAGCAAATGTTTGGCTTCAGGCCACAGCAGGAAACCTTAGTTAGTGTTGGATTTTTACAGCCAGAGAAGGAGGGAGAGAGCAGAGCTGCCTATAGGAATTTCTTCTTCGGGGGCCAAATAAGATGCCTGGATTTGGTATGGGCTCTCCCTCATCAGCAAATGTCTTGGGCCAGCCATGGGACGATGTATTTAGGCTCAGTCCAAAACATATGAAGGCACATTCTTTATATAAGAAAAATAAAACACGGTGCAACAAATGCTGTAACATGTTACCCCCTCTAACTGCAACAAACAATGGTGACAAAATACAATTTAAAAACAGATAACATTAACCATCTCTTTCGAAAAAGAAAACTGTCCAGCCTTGTCGAAAAGTGTTCCATGCAAAGAAATTGAGCCAATCCTTTCAGCCTTCCTTAGACACCGAGGGGAGCTTGCAGGAAATTTCAAATATTTTTTTGCCAGCCATTCCTGTTCATGCTTGCCAGGGGGCAGCACAGCACAGCATTTCTCTAAGGAGACATCGCTAAGAATTATTGGCGGAGTGGCGGGGAGAGATGTCTTTAGGTAAAAACTGCAACGTGTCACTGAAATCGGGATGGGGAACACTGTTCATTTTTGAGAGACTAGATGCAAGAGAGAAGTAACGGCTGTCCTAACAGCGTATACATGGCCTCCTGGACTTGGAAGTAAGGCTGTCCTGTGTCCCTTATTTGAAGATTGGAAAGCTTGTCCCTTTTAATATTAGCAGGTAACGTTGCCAGGTTTTCAAAGCAGCGAAAAGGGACCATCAAAACTCAAGACATACAGAGTTGACAATCAGGAAGGAGCTGTCCCCAAGTTTGTGTTCTACCTAGATACCCAATGGACGTATTGATATCAGTTAACTTAGTCATGTGTTTCTGTGTAAAATTTTGTCCAAGTTCACAGATTTCACGATGCACACGTTTCTGTCTCTATGTGAAGTCCACACCTCTAAAATACGGTTTTAAGGGGGTATCTTGTTTGGTATATAAAAGGAAAAGCTTTCCAATCATCCCTTATGGTAAAGAGATATAAGGGACAAGCCTCCTGCCAGTGAGTGAAGCTGGAACAATCAAAGATGCAAGACCCCCATCACAATTCACGGTGCCCCTCTCACTGGTGGGACGGGATGAAAGCATCATCCAGCCGTACCCCAGTTGCCAGCCGAACGAACCCCACCTCTTGGTGCAGTTGCTGCCTGGTAAAGTAGGTTTGGGGGTAGGCCAGGAGACCTTATTGGGTTAAACATATGTAATAGGGAATTCTGGGTGTTGTGGTCCCACAGATTTTCTTTTCCAGGTTCGGACTGAAAATCACTTTTGGGCATAGTGGTAACTTTTTTTTCAGTTTGTAGGAGTTCTGTTCTATCTTCCTCCACTGAAGTTCTATAGGTATAAATAAACCCAAATCTTATTTTATAAAAATACGGTGTCTCCAATAACTGAGCCATCACATGAAGCATCATCGAGAGAAGTACTGAAACACTTTGCTAATTAGGGAAGTTGGTAACATAACTACATATATATATATATACATATATATATACATATAATAAATCATATAAAACGATATATAATATTCTCAAATCTTAGGGAAAATTCTTATTGCTCTCTTTCCTTTCAAATATCATTGCTTCCTTTTCTTTTAAGTGGCAGGACAACTAATCATTCTTCTCCCTCTCTCCCACATTTCCTTCACCCCCCCCACCCCACCCCACCCCACCCCCTGTGTTCTTCCTCCTTCCATTGATTGCATGCCCCATCTAGACTCAAGAAACGTTTCAGAAGCTGATTTTCACCAGTTTCCACTGAGCTCTTTTTAATTATTTTTCAGAAGTTACAGTCAAAGTGTTAAAGGGCTTTAGCAATTTTACACTAGTTAAGCATTAGGATCATTTTCTTTTATTGCTAGCATTCTTCTTTCCCACGCTTGATCGCTGCACAGTCTGGATCCTGAAAAAAACCCCACTATGTTTCTTGGCGGCAGCCATCTTAGCTAGTCCCAATATAACACAAACAGTCTGCCATGGAGAGATACATTCATTTCGGAAACTTGGGGAGTGCGAATGGGAAGTCTCTGATAATCCTGCAAGTTGCCCGGAAATAATTTGGGTTGGGGAAAATGTCATGTAGGTCTCCAAAACAAAACTGATTTTGTAAGCAGTGAAAGTGTTTAGACAAAACAAATAGTGCTTCCCCAGCTTTTCCCTCGTCCGCTCTGCAGGGCTGCTCAAGGTTCAGCGCCCTGGACAGTTCAATTTGCAGAGGGTATTGCCTGCCTAAATGTCCAAGCTAAAGGAACTCCCTCTGCCTCTCTCTGCATTTGCTTAACTAAAGTTTTGAATTCTAGTAAACTGTAAAGGTTGTTCCTGTTGTCAGATCCTTGTCCTGCTTAAAACTATGCTGACATTAATTGGCAAAGTCCATGCCAGGGTTCCCAGTATCATTTCCTAGTGCTCTGTTATTGGCCCTTTCCACACGAGGAAATTAAGACGGGCCAATGCGTCTTGTAACGGAGGCCATCTGCACTTTGGAGCGGACTAGGTTTGGATTATTTTCCTTCGTTCCGCACCTAAGTCTGATTAAATGCGACCTCAAGTGGTCCTTGAGTGCACTATTTCAAAAACGAAAGAATCCGTTTTTTCAGTTTTCCGGATTGCACCAATTCGTACTTTCACAGTGGTGCAGATGTGCATATTCGCACCAATGCGAACTGGTGATCAGCGGAGGGCGGGCTGTGGGCATGGTCAACTTCAGCGGTTGGTCTGGCCCAACAAATGACAGGAAGCCGCTATTTTCTCATCCTCATAGTGCGGATCTATGACCTCGCACTGCTCCGAATTGGCATGGAACATACAGAATAGCCCTGCGGAAAGACATAAGGGAAAGTCCGCCTTGTTTCGAGCCCAGAAGAACCAGTAAGAAACAGCACAAAGCGATTCACTACCCTCGTGCGGAAAGGGCCATTCTCTCTGTCTTTGCATGCTTCCTCCCTTTGTCATTGTCCGCCTGCAAGCTTTTTGGGGGCCCGGTGGACCCAAAACGGAAAGCAGAAGCAGTAATACCTTCCAA
This sequence comes from Iguana delicatissima, assembly GCA_948472985.1. Taxonomy (NCBI): domain Eukaryota; kingdom Metazoa; phylum Chordata; class Lepidosauria; order Squamata; family Iguanidae; genus Iguana; species Iguana delicatissima. The sequence goes on along the minus strand of CAOKZL010000262.1, from coordinate 632,021 downwards.
GTGTCTCAATTTGGCAGAAACAGCCCTGATTTGTTTCTCTGTCTCTGTCATGTTTGTAGGTGTGTTGTATGTCTGCAAGTCATTTCTGACTCAGGGCAATTCTCAAGTGAACCTATCACGGGGTTTTCTTGGCAAGATTTGTTCACAGAGGGTTTGCCATTGCCTTCCTCTGAGGCTGAGAGAATGTGACTTGCCCAAGATCACCCCATGGGTTTCCACGACCAAGGAGGGATCCAGACTCTGGTTTCCTAGAGGTCACGGTCAAGCCGTCAATCCACCGCACAACACAAGTGCCCACCCTCTTCTACACAACCTTTAAAGGGGCAGGAGCCTTGCTGCTATTTCACCTGGCAACACTAACACAACCGATTTGAGAATTATGGAATTATGCAACACTTTGTATCACCAGACAACTGCTGAATTCTCACCAACTTTAAGATGTTCAGCTCTGACTGTTATCAGTGGCTGTTTACGGATCAGCCAGTGCAACTAGTATGTGGTAAAAGAAAAATTATAGGGAGGGGGCGCATTTTGTTGAGCAATCATTTCGGTTCATAGGAGTCATTAAGAACTGGCATGCAGAACACTATCCAGAAATGAACATTCTCCTAACCAGATTTTTTTTTTCTGAAGAGAGGGAAAGCAAGACAGAGCGGAGAGGGGTGGGGAGTAGGGAGAAAACCGTGCAAAGGAATTCAAATCTGCGAAATAAGCCGATCATTAGTGGGCGGCATAATGAAATGTTTTTTGTCCCAGAACAACTTCAAAAGATTCTGCTTGCTCCATGTCAGTGACTGCAGCCCAAAGCATTAAAGCTTGGACCATGAGGCTGCATCATTCCAGACAGATTCCAACCAAGTAGAAATTAACAACATAGCTTGAACTTCCGAACTCTCTATCGGCTCCTTGCAAGCCAATGTGAATTTTCAGCCTATGCCAAAGAATGATGGGACAGAAAGGGCAAGGGAGTTCAATCTCAGTGCTCTCCCCTTGCCTCCAAACAGTTCCCTGCATGCAGAAAAGGAGTGTGTCAGGGACAGGGATTCATCCTAGCCTTCTTCTTGATAAGCTACTGGCCTCTGGGCAAGTATTTCTTTTTCCCATGTCCCCAACGGTGTGTGTGTGTGTGTGTGTGTGTGGGTGAGTGGGTGAGTGGGTGGCTGGGTGTGGGTGTGGGTGCATTTACATATGCATCCTAGCCTGAAAAGGAACTCATAAAGAAAACTTTGGCATTTTAGCCTCCGGATTTCATAAGCTGGCTTTCACACTAGGGGCATACAAATAAGTAGAGTGGAACTTCTGATTCGTTTGACATATGAATCTACAGTTGGTCCTCCATATTCACTAGGGTTACGGCTGCAGGGCTCCCCAAAAGTGGAGAAACTGCAAATATCAAACTGGGGGGGCAAAGCATGATGGGGAGAACAGGCACCCAAGGATCAAACCAGGTAGCAAAAGGAGAGGGGAAAAAGAGGTGAGTCAGCATGGTGGCCCTACACTTCTTCTCTCTCAGCCATCTCCTTCCTTGGGTGGGTCAGGCAGGGGCTGGTGGAGGAAGAGGAGGACCAAAGGTGGGTTTTTAAAGGGCTGTGCAGCTTGATTGGAGCTTCCAAGATGGAAGGTTCCCCAAGAAAAGACGTGCCTGAGGTGAGGGGGGGCAGGGGTTGGAAAAACTCACAAATAATCAAATCCATGAAAGTTAAGCCCACAAATGTAGAGGACCAACTGTATATTGGCCTAAATTCAGTTGCTGGTCCCACTAAAAATAGAGCCATTGATTCAGTGGAATTTACATAAATTGTCAAACTTTAGCAATTGATTAGGATTGCTTCAGTTGAGAACAGCCACTAGATTTAGCTCATCACTGCAAATTGGCCATTAAAATGCCAATGGGGGATCCTCTAGGATTCTTGCCCAAAGGAAAGCTTTAATGCTGGTGTCAACCAAACTCCTACATACACATCCTTTTTACTGCTGGTGTTTTTTCCACATTCTCTCAGAACATATACACTTATTTTCCACCACTTGCAGCCTGCACACTCGCAGTCCTGTCCTTTGTTTTCTATAGAAACTTTGGCTAAGAGCAGAGCCACCAGACAGGCGTCTGCAGAGATTTAGCTCATTCCTCTGCTTATAACTTTTGAAAAGATCACAATTTCCAGTGTGTGGGCAGAAACTGTGCAAACATCTCCCTCTTCATTTCCTTTGCCACTCTCTGTTTGGTTTCTTTTGCAGTCGCATATTAACATTCCCAGCCCACAGACACAATCTTTAATTGCTGTTTATCAAAGTTGGAAAGGCAGAGTTTTGCCTCTGTCTGCTAACTCATTTTTCCCTCAGTGTTGAAGGAAGCTAAGAATTGCCAAGGCAGGTTGGAACAATGGTCGAGAGAGCTTGCAAAATTCCTTGCTGTACCTGCCTTATGGGAGACTCTGAAATGCACAGGGTCTCCTCAAAGGGAATGCACGCTTAGGTGCAACTCCCTGCTGAACAACAGTAGTTAGTTGTTTTTAAAATCATTCAGGGTATCAGAACAAACCAAGTTGGAAAATGAAGGGCTCCCCCAGGTGAGGCAAATATTGCTGTACAGTCCTCCCTCCGCATTTGCAGGCTTGACTTTCATTAATTTAATTATTTGCAAGGCACCCATATTCCCCCCATCTCCTCCTCCCATTCTCCTGCCTTTTGCCAGCAGGGAGAAAGAAGGCAAGCATGCCCGGGCAAAAGGCATGGGAATTGACGGGGGAAGGCATGTACATGCTTTCCTTGTGCCTTCTGCAGCTCCCCACTCCCGTTCCTTGCCTCTGGCCCCAGCGCAGAGAAGGAAGGCCTGTATGCCAGGGCAAAAGGGAAGGGAATGGGAGTGGGGAGCCACAGAAGGGAATAGGAAGGGAATCGTGGAGGGGGAGTTATTCATGATTTTTCCACTTTTGTGAGTGTTCTGCACCCTGAGCCCTCGCAAATGTGGAGGAGGCCACTCTATTTGTTTCTGTAGTTCTCTGTTTAAATTGGCTACTTATGGAGACATAACTAACATCTCCTGGCCCAACTGCCTCAGCCCACCTAAGGAATAAGCAACTGAATCAGGCAAAGGAGATCCATTCAGCTTTCAATCGGGGTGCAAGAATACAAAGTTTCCACTCCCTCTTACCAACCAACAAGGCTGTGACAACAATTTGCAGCAGGGCATCTGCTTCTGACTGTCCTAAATCTTGCTGAGCGGGGTAGAAACATTGTCTTCCCAGACCCCCAATCAGAAGCTGAATGGATCTCCTTTGTTTGATTTGGTTCCTAGTGCTTATGATAGACTGGAGTGGCATTTATATTGATTTCCAATGCAACTACACAGTGTTAGTGAATACAGACCACTTACAAATGTGTAACTCTAGGTTAGGCACCGCTAACTGCAATTCTGCCAGCTGTTCTTTCTTTTGTCTCAGACTATTTTCTGGCAGTTCCCGGCACCAGCTGCAACCTTTTCATCCTATCCTCAGGTAGGATTCTTTTTAATGGTGAGACATATTGGAACAATATGTTCCCTTCTCTTCTCTTCCTTTCCTTTATTTTTTAAAAAAGAGATATAGTTTTATAGCGCATCAAGTGAAATGGCACTTTTATCCTCTATAATGCTTAGGGCTGATACTGGAAGGACTAACAATGTGAACCACAGCTTCAAAATGTTGGACTACTGCCTCCCAAATTCCTCAGTTAACATGGGTAGCGGCTATGTTGGCAAGGGGATTTGGATATCTGCGGTGTGTATTGATGGTTGTTTCCAAATTGTTCTAACGATCAGGGAAAAGTCCCTTTTAATTTTTTTACTGTAGCCCTTTAAAAACTTTTGATTAGGAAATCCTTTTTATGTTGAATAGTCTTCTAAGGAATAATGTATGTTGACCCTCCCAGCCCTGCTGTTCTTCCCTGTTTTGTTATCCATGAACAATAATAGTAAACTGTCCTTAATTTGTGGATTAAGAATTCCTAGAACACATCCAAGAAGGCAGCTGGGAAGCCACTGTCCTATTGTGAAAACCCAACAACAAACCAAGACAATCCTACAGATGTCCATGTTTTGTGTTCATATCATTCAAGCGTCACTTGTAAGGTGGGGCTTGCTCCTTTTGGCTTGATCTGGCTCAGATTTAAAAGCCCCATCCTGGATCTGCAGGGTGTTGAAAGCACAATGATTTGGTTAAAGCCCAGTCTTAGTCCAATCCGCTAGCATGCTAAGAAAAGAGCATCTCAGGTTCACCTGAAAGACCAAAACAGAAAAACCCTTGAATGGTTGTCTAGAGAGCCTGCCCTTTTCCATTATCCTGTATTAAATGGGATAAGATGTTCTCTTAAGATACATTTAAAGACTCTCCAAGAGATTGGCTTTCATGGGAACTTTATCCCTGTGCAGGAAATTAAGGATATTATCTCAGTAATTTTTTGTTCTGTTTCTTGATGAGAAACCAGAAAAAATGTACCAACAATCTGAAACTTAAATCCCAGTTCTTTAGTATACTTAAAATATGGCAATTTTATGTCTGAATAAAATCAGCCTTGTTCAACAGAGGCACAAAACACAAGAAGATGAGAATGGCTTGCAAAATCCATTTTTGGTATCTCAAACCAGGCTATAGGAAGGGACTGAAATAGCTAAATACCCAAAGTGGCACCTTCCAGTTGAAATAGACCAAAATCCTACAGAAAGCAACAGAAAAATAATGAGCAAAAACAATGGATTCGTTTGTCAATACTGCAAACAAGTGACAACAAATATTTTTAAAAAATCCTATACAAAGTAACAGGAGCAAACTGCTTTTAAAAAGCAACTTTCCAAGCTGTGCTAGCAAATAAGGCTATTAATCCATTAAATCGTTAGTTGATTAATTGGTTGCCTTTTAATCAACTGATTAAATTTACACATTGTCATAATTTTGATAGACAGGCCTTTGGAGACAAGGAAGGAATGGACTGGATAACATTGTAAATTATCATCCATACTGAGACAGAGAGATCTTCAATGTTTTCTTCTTAAATTCTCTGTTATGTTAGCATCTCAACCAAAAATACCTTAGTAGGGCTGCCGGACAGCAATGTGTCTTAGCTTGTCTCTTCTTCCTCCTTTTCGCCATCTCGACTCTGTTGTTGCTTGGACACATGTGTCCCAATCTTCATGTGATTCTGAAATGTTCAGGGTGTGCTACAACTTCGAGAATGTTCCAGCCAGCATGGCCAATTCAGGAGGCTGCCTTGCAAAAGAGTAACTTTTCAAAGCTCTGAAAGTGGGAAATCATATGCAGGCTTTACCGATGTGGCTTCTTCTCTCCACGCGCATGACAACATGATTTGCACGAGTTTCTTTACGTTTGCCCGGCGGCTTCATGCAGCCAGGAGTGAAGATTAAAAGGCATTTGTATAAATCAGACAGCAGCATCTTTCTTCCCTGGTACAGCTCTAGGCGCCTAGTAGCGTACATTGGGGGAAAGTGGTCGGTCTGACTCTCCCCAGGAACTGCTCTCCAAAGACCCATGGCTCACTGTGGTTAATCACCTGGGTGTATAATCCAGCTGCCATGTGGGACAGATGGATATTGATTTTATTGTAGCTTGCACTGCTAGACTGTGCCTGATTAACTCCTGTCCTGGCAACTCTATAAAATATCTCCTGTGTGTTCATTAGTTATTCCTCTGTGGGTCAGAAAATTTATAGAGGTCACCATGTCACATTTCCTCCTTTTGTTTTATAATATTAAGTGTGTGTGTGTATGTGTGTGATGTTGAGATTTGTCAGCTCTTTATTGTCCTTCTGCAGAATGCAAAGAGGTTATTTTGTGGACTACAATTTCTCAAACCCCCCAGCCAGCATGGCGAATGGCCTTGTACTGGGACGGTGGCACCTCCACCACTCCCCAAAAATATTTTGTTATTTATTTTTGTTCCAAAAGCCCATTATACTCTCTAGGGCCCATGGACAATTTCAGAACATTTTGAAAGGTCTAGGAAAGGCCTCATCCTCAGTCAAGAATTGACTAGAATTCTTTTCTGGTTTGGGAAAATTGTTTGGGAAAACACTTTGGGGAAAATATGGCAAAATTATTCCCCCAGCCCCTGGATTGCGCAAGGAAGACTCTTCCAGCAATGTTTAAACAATGAGATGAGGTGGGAAGGGGGAGAAAATACACTGGAAACCTTGAGGTTTGTAACATTGCTAGTTCAGGACTGTAGACTCTGAGGTTTCAGGCCCCAAAACTGATGCCTAGGGAGGGCCCCCGATGATGCTATGCTTTATGCCCAGCCACAGTTGATCACAGCTTGTTCTTGCAACAAACGGGAGTGAGGAGGGGGAGACAATGGATTTTCTTGTTTGGAAAGGGATTGTTCCTAGATCAAGGTGAAATAAGAGGATTGTTTTCACTTATTCAGGGAAAAGAAGGGATAAGGAACCTTACTTGCTTCTAGCCTCAAGGCAGATGTAGAACCAAGTGGAGGGTGAACTCTGAAGCTACGACTCTGAGGACAGGAGGAAGCCAACTCGGTGGACTCCATCTGAGACTTTGGAAGTTGCATCAACAAATCAATTGGCCCTTAATTGCAGCCAGCTGCTGCTCTACTGGCTGAGTTGGATATTTGCCTAGAGGTCTACCAAAACTGGACAATCTGCCACTTCAACTCACACCCGGAGATAACCCACAAAAAGTGGGGATTGAGGACCAGGCCCTGAGATCTGGCTATTGCAGAACTTCTCTTGGGTCCGCGGGCCATCCCTTAGCCTTGTATGTGTGCACACCCGTGTAGGCAGCTGAGACACAAAGGGTGGCTTCCTCAATTGCCACCGTATATGAATGGCTGAGGCAAGATGGGGGCACACTTCCTAACTCCTACGCCTGGTTGCAACACCAGTTCTGGGACCCAGTAAAGGTGGCTGCCAAGAAAACACGGGTTTGCTTCCAGGACGCAGATTCAACGGAAATCAAATGAGGGAAAGAGGAATGTTAGCACTGAAACAAAATGATCCTAATGTTTAACTTCCACTATAACTCATAATAATAATAATGTGGAAATTGGTATAAATCAGTTTCTGAAATGTTGCATGAGACTGGATGTGACACATGGTGAGGAAGAGGAAGGACACAAGGGAGAGAGGAATTGTGTTCTTTTTGTGTGCCTTCAAGTCCTTTCTGACTTACGGTGATGTTAAGGTGAATCTGTCATATGGAGGGACACCTGGCATATTTCAAGAGCGGACAACCAGATGCAAACCCATGAACATGAAATCAGAATCAAAACAAAAAGATTTGGAAACTTCCCATACTTTGAGGTAGTCTGGCTGAGCCCTCTTTTTTCTGCTGCTGTCATTTTATCTTCTTCACTTTTCCATTTATCCTTTTGAAGGAAGGTTGCACGCAGCCCAACAGTCTCCAATAAACTGCCAATCTCCGCATATAACATGTCTCCGCATGTCTGGGCAGAAGGGAGAGATTGGGAGAAATTCTTCTGCTGCTCAGGGTTTACCTCAGCCTAATGGCTTGCAGAAAGACAGCTTTAACAATGGAGAGGCTTTCTGGAATGTCCCAGGTGGTACTGGAAGCTGATGCTCATTTGTCTTCTGCTCCTCTATTTTTACTGCTAGGAGAGAGATTAGACCAATGCACATCTTGGGCACTGAAACTTTGGACCACCAGCTCCATCTTCATGCTGTGTTTTGTTTTGCTACAACGTGCTGTTTTAGACACTGAGGCGTCTATAAAAATGCCACAATGGTACAGAGAGATGTTTCTGGTCTCCTGTCAGAGAATGAGGAGGCAGGCCGTTGATGGACAGACTGGGATGACTGCCGGACCTCTGTTCATGTCACCACCACTGACATTGGATTCTCTGCTGAGACTTTCTTCTGGAGGGTCTCTTTTCACGTTCATCTCTGCCTCTGTGAGCAAGACCCTGTCAACTGGAGGAGCTGTGCCATCCCTGCTCATGATCTCACAAGAATGTCAAATATTAAGAATGTGTTACTTGAATAATTATTAGGGTTCTTGAGGGAACATGACAGAGAACGGCTGCCCTGCCCATCCCATCCCACCATTGTCAGTACACCTATCATTTAAAAAAAGATGTATGGTAAGAGTTGAAAACATTTAGCCTGGAGGAGAAAGGATGGCAAGGTGCTAGAACAACCATCCTCCATATCTGATGGGGTGCTGTATAGAAGATGGAGGGAGCTTGTTTTCTGCTGCTCCGGAGACTAGAACCTGAACCAATGGATTAAAATTACAGGAAAAGAGATTCAACTTCTTGACGGCAAAAGCTGTTCACTAATGCCTTGGAGAGTTGTGACTCCACTTCTTCAGAGGCCTTTAAACAAAGGTGGGATGGGCATTGTTTTTGAGTGCTTTTGTTGCATATTCCAGTATTGAGGGGCTTGGACAAGTTGGCCCTTGTGGTCTCTTCCAGTTATATGATCTTAAGAGTAAATTCAACTAGTGAAAGATCATCACCCTATCCAATGCTTCACCTGTTGAATTTATGGTCATTAAAGGATAAAAGCAGAGGAGGTGATCCAGGGGAAAAATAGATGGCGTGTGGGTACTAAAGGGAAGCATATTTTTTGAAACACACACTATGTGAACCACAAACCAAGCTTTGCTTGCCAGTATTCGTAGTGAAGTTATTCCTTACCAATGCAGCATCAGTTCAAGGCAGCATCAACTATCCAACCATCACTCACATCTCATTCTGCCTTTCAGGCTTGACAAAGAGGCGTGAACAAGCTAGCAGGTGGTGTTAGTCTCTCTCCCTGGCACATAGGGAGGCCAGTGTTCACCCATTGATAACACTTCTCCCTTTAATTCTCTGGCCAGCTTCCAGGTCCCAGTTGAAACCCAAAAGGTATTGTTACTCAGTGCTCTGGTTATAGTCACATCTCCATACACGTTCACTGGAAATGAAAAAGAGTGCATATGGTCAGTGGAGGCTGAATGTGGCCTTCCCTGGCCCTTTATTATAACTTCTATTACAAGATGTAATTGCTTCAGGTCATTCTGTACTCTCAGGCCCATCCACACTGAGCAATTATAGTGTCATGATTCCACTGCAACTGCTGTGGAATCCAGGCACTCGTAGTTTGGTTAAGCACTAGAGCTCTCTGGCTGACAATTCCAAATGCCTCTTCCTAAACTACAGATCTCATGAGTCCATAGCATTCAGTTCTGGCAGTTAAAGTGGAATCATGACTCTGTAAATTGTTTAGTGTGGAAGGACCCCTGGAGTTCTCTCTACAGTTCTAGGTACCACATTGGAACAGAGACATTGACAAATGGGGATATGTTCTGAAGAGAACAATCCAGGTTAGTGAGTGTCCTGGAAATGGAGTCCTTTGAGTAGTAAAGGGTAGTTTTAGCTCGAAGAAGGGAAAATTAAGGGGAAGCATAATAACTATCCTCAAATATCTAAACAGCTGTCAGGACAGAAGATGTTATGGACTTATTTTTGCTGCCCCAGAGGCAGGACTAGAAGTGATGGGAGGAAATGGCAAAGAAGCTGATTTTGGACAACTGCTAAGGGAGAATTCCTGGCAGTACAAGCTGTTTGACAGGGGAACAGATGGCTTGTAGAGCTGGGGGCTTTCTGTTATTGGAGGTACTTCTGCAGAGGCCGGACAGCCATCTGTTTGAAATTCCTTAGCTGTCAGGAATCCACCTCCACTGCAGTTCCTGCACTGGACTGGATCACCTACAAGATCTCATCTAGGACTGTTTGAAGGCAGTTGGAGTCCTGCTGTGCAGGCCACCAAAATAAATGCAGTTTATAGCAACAACAGTAAGGCCATTTTCCGCACCAGACTGTTATAGTGCTATTATTCCACTTTCAACATCCTCTGGCATCCTAGGGTTTGCAGGTCAGGGGGGGACCTCATGCAACACCGGAGTATGAAGATGGCAAAACTTTTTAATGAGGAAGAACAGATAAAGAGAGGCTGCTTTTGCCTGAACCTACAAGGAAGGGGGAAATTTTGCCCCTTCTTCTAACTGCTGCTGAATTAATGGAGTACAAACAACTTCAGCACTTTGAACTCAGTTTGCACCAACTGAAGTAAACTGAGGACAAAGGGGGGAAGTGAGAGAAGGAGCACCTGGAGCATTTCAAAAGCAATTGAAAAAGTGGGATGGCAGAGGATAAACTTGCATTGTTCATGCAAAATCAGGACAGTCAGAGGATATGAGAATGCTACTGTGTTGACAACCCTCTTTTGCTTGTGCATTACAATCCTTGCTGAAGGCAAGTGGGATAGGGTATTCACCACACCCAGGTGGCACACAAGGTGAATGGCCAAGGGCAGAAGTAGATGCTGAACGTTTTCTGAGATGTTTTTGCACTCTTGTCTGGAGCCAGGCCAGACCTTTTAAGCTTGATGGGGTTCCAACCCACTTTCCTGCTCCGCTCCCTCATTGCAGTAGCCGAAGTAGAAATGCAGAATTACTCAACTGCCCATGGACCGCAAGATCTCTCTAAATAGCTCTTCAAGATCTGTGAATAATTTATCATCTGCCCAAACATCCTGATGTTTCCAGCGATTGCTCAAGGGGACTTGTTGTGTACTAAAAGCCACTTCTGTGGCACCATGTGTCTCTTGCTTAGTCAGTCTTTGTTATATAGTTTCCAAGTATCCAACTGCAGCATGGATGTTTGCTCAGACAAAAACTGTTTCAACTATTGAGGATCCTAAGATGGACTCCAAAGTTTTCAAAACAACTCTTTGCACCTTGGAGCAGGGTTGTTTCCAAAGCTTGGAAATATTACCTTTTTTTGGTGTGTGTTTACAACTCTCAGAGTTCCTCAGTCAACACAGCCCTTTTTTGGATAATCCACAGAGTAATTTTTCCAAGCTCTAGCTAATTACAGGTTCAAGGCGACTCTCAAGGAGGTGCCTTCCAGAGTTAGGGTACCTCCAGATTGGGAAAAAACCTAAGAAATGCTATGTGTTACTGCTGTACAAACCAACTTTATTTTGGAGATCCATATGAGATTTTCTTCATCTCTCAGTATTTCCTAGGAGCTTGAAGAATTACCAAAACCTTTTTCTTCCCAGGTCAGTTTAAACTAATCCAGTAGTTTCTGAAATGAAATGTGTTGGTTCCATACCTTGTGTGCTTCTGCATTCTTGGAGTTAGCTATGATGGCCACCATGTATTGTTTCCAGAACACAGATGAACAGAGAATTGAAGACAAGTGAAGAAAAGAGGAATGTTAGCACTAAAACGAGATGATCCTAATGCTTAACTGGTATAATATTGCTCAAGCACTTGAACACTTTATCTCCTTTATTTTTTTCCCCCGAAAGGGCTCAATGGAAATTAGTGAAAATCAATTTCTGAAATGTTGCATGAAACTGAAGGTGACATGTGATCATTCAGTAAGGGAAGGGTAATTAATTACAAGAGGAAAATGAAGGGATGGAAACCTGCCATACATCAAGAAAGCGGCTGGATGTAAACCTGTCAATATAGCAGTACAATCAAAGCAAAAGAAAGCAGGAGCATGCAGTATTTTTTGAGGCAGTCTGATGGAGACCTTACCTGGCAACAAGTGGTAGGTAGCTGCAGTACCATCTGAATTTCCCACAGTGGCCTGTTTTGTCCTCACAATGCCTGAGAGTGAAGATATGTCAGGACGTTGTGGGAAGTTTAAATGGCAGCTTCCATTTAAATTCACCCCAGTGCTGGATTTAAAGAGGGATCCAGGGTGGGCATCGGCTTTAAACCAGGTGCTGTCAAGTTGTGGCCCTCCATATATCATTGGTCTGCAAGTCCCAGCATTCCTCACCATTAGCAAAGTTGGCTAGGACTGCTGGGATTTGCAGTCTAACACCATCTGGAGGGTCACACTCTATCCATTCCTGTTCTAAACAAAGAAACAAACCAAGAGTTGGATAAGCCACTGGCCAAATGAGTCTTGGCTGTTCTCCATGTCCTGTGTCATTCATTCGGCATTGTCATCCTGGCTCTTCCTTTTTTTTTTGAAACAATTAGTTACTCATCCAATCTGTTTGGATGCCTTTCTCCACTGCTTAGTTCTCCACCTGCTTGTTGCATGAGATTTGGGTTCTTGGCTTTTCCCTTTTAGTGTGGAGCCAACTCTGCGGCTGTTCTTTCAGCCTGCTGTCAGCTCTTTTGTCAGAATGAAGAAATGGAAACCACATAGCAATTACTTAGGGACTGCATAGCATAATCGTCCTCCTTTTATACGTTCTAATTTGGGCAATGAACACGTACATGAGATGAAATACCTCAAGCCATACAGAACCTCCTCTAAAGCTGTTTTTCAGTAACATTGCAGTGTGGAAAGGCCCAAAGGTATGGTCAGAGATAGAGAAGAGTTAGAATCAGGATCAGAGTTGGGAGATGAGTGGGGTTTTTTTTTTTAAAAAAGCGTTGCTCTATTGAAGTCTCCATATGTTTCAATTAAGAGCAACAAAATCTAGCACATAAACACAAACAAAACATTAAATCACTATTACGATACTTACCATGCTCCTCTTACAGTCTCATATATTACATATTGGCACAATTTTCTTAACACCCAAACATACCCGTTACTGTTTACTCACATTAAAATACCTACATTTCATTATGCTTTGTGTTTTATCTTCTTCTAACTTTGAAGAATGCATCCTAGTAATAATTTATTCAATTCACGTACAGTTTCAAACACACACGTTAACATGTTAAAACACTAAAACTATATAAATTAGATACCACAAATACTTTTGTCAATAGCACATTTATCCTTTAAACTTTCCACTGAATGCACATGACAGCAGTGGCAATTCAGCTGCATAACCCACACAGAATGATACATATTGCAAACAGAGCAATTGATTTTACACAGTCTGGTACTCAGGGTGGTAATTCCAGCAAGTCTTCTCTATTATCACAGCATCTGTCCACATAAATAGCTCTTGCCTGATAGTTCCATTATTTCCAGCGGGTAAGAGGTGTCCAGTCTACAGAGGTGGTCTCCTCTCTCTCTATACTGATAACCAATGGTGTACACTTGATAATTGTCCAGAGGGTACATGGATGGCACTTTTATCCGGCTGAATCCTGCAACATTCCTTTGGGGTTTCTTTTCCCTTCTTCCTTCCTTCCTTCATATTTGCTCTTCCCTTTCTCTTTGCAGTCACTAACTTGTATCTTGCCAGCTTTGTCAGGCAGGTCTCTTCCTTTGGACTTCACATTTGCAGCAAATATCCAAAAGTTGTTAAGAGTTCCGATGATGCCAAAACTGTCACAATCTGCACCACCACTGATGTTCACAGACTCTGCCCACTGGTTGTCTTCAAAGTTTGCCACTGGGAGCAATGTTCTCATGTGGAGTTCTTTCATTTCTGACGCCACCTCTTCTAGGTCACTCTGCCATGTTTCCACTAGGATATTTGCTTTCAGGTTGCTTCCAGGACCATCTAAATGACCTCTGGGATATCCATCTACATTCAGGATTTTCTGTTCACCCACAGTTCTCTCTCTTTTTTTAGTGTATTTGTTTCATCCGGTTCCTTAATTCATGCCATCAGCTGCTGGAATTAACTCTGGTTGCTCTGGCTGCTCCAGATTTTCTGATTCAGGTACCTCATCTTTATTTTTTCCCAAGGTTGTTTCTAAAAGTTGTTGCTATTTTGTCCAGTGGCAAGTAATTACACAGTCCTCTGTCATCTGTTGGGCCATATTGCTTCTAATTAAAAGGGGGTATGGGGATATCCAAACAGACAGCCAGGTCCTGGGATCCTTGTCAGTCTTTATATGTAAAGTTGACTCCTGCAACTGGTAACTGGGAAAGCTGGTCCTCCTAAGTCCTTAATCACGAATTGTTTTCCTTCCAAAATATTTTATTTACAAGATAGGGTTTGACAATGCATAACTCAGACCCAGAATCTTTCAAAGCTTAAGCACTGGACTAGGACTCTGGGAGACCAAGGCTCCATGGAAACCCACTGGGTGGTATTGGACAAGTCATGCTCTCCCAGCCTCAAAGGAAGGCAAAAGCAAACCTCCTCTGAATAAATATGGGCAAGAAAACGCTATGTGGGAGTCATCATAAGTCGGAGTGAAGACACATGGCAGCAGCAACAACAAACACAGTGTGGCTCGTTTCCAAGTAACACATGTTGGGTTTGGCTGGGAGTGAGATTCCAGTTATCCTTGTTAGGAAAGAAAAGCAAGGCAGGCTTGAAAGACAATAGTGGACATAGTCTCATAGACTTGTCCCCCTCCTTGCATTTCCTTGAACTCAAAATGCCCTGAACTCCAATGTATTGGAATGAATAGTGTATAGGGTAGTGTTTTTTCTATTGTGTATCAGTACCGCGTTGTTTTCAGTCCCTGGAGGTTCACCTGACACATTCAGACAGATGGGGTAAGTTGATAGGAAAGCAATTTGGCACCTTCCATTGAAGGGTTTATTCTTCCCTTAGGAATATATTTTGTCTTAGAGAGTGGAACTGCGACATCAGTTGAAAATTAGCATATTTAACAGCCCTCGGGATGCTTGGTGTGAAAAAGGCAAGAGAACATGCAATAGCAGGATACAATAATGTCAACAGAGATCTTGGCTTTGACAAGAGTCCCATTGAGAATGAAGAATTGCAAACAGTTCATTCCCCAGAGCTCAATTTAATTTAGGGATTGTGAGCAAATCTCACAACTTCAGGAGCAAGCAGGGCCCCTGTAGAAATTTAGAGTTTTGAATGGAAAGACAATTAAACCCCCACTTTTATTAGGATTTATCCATACCGAAGTATACCCGTCTGTCAACTGTGTGGAGCCAGGAGGTGCAGTGATTTGAGTTTTGGATGAAGAGTCCTAGAAACCAGGGTCCAAAGCCCAAAGCCTAAAACACACTGAGTCATTCAGGGCAAGTTACATTCTTTCAGCCTTAGCAGAAGGCAAGAGCAAGCCTCCTCTAAATAAATCTTGCTCAGAAAACCCCATGAGAGCCACCATAAATAGAAGCCAACAAAGGCGTGGAAGAACAACAACAAATCATCCAGGTGAGGTGGGTTCCATTACTCTGTCTTCAGTGGCTCAGAGATAGCGTGTGCTCCACCAGTAAGATGGGCTCCTCACCTACCCAAAGAGAATCATTTCTAATTTTTCAAGGACACAGCTCAGGAAACCTCAGGCTTAGTCTCCAGCATCTCTAGGTAAATCGATTAAATAACAGGTGACTCTTGACACCCTGGACAGCCACTGCCTGGCAGTGTAGACAAGACCATTCTAGATGGACTAATGGTGCCACCTCATGACCAGTATGTATTAAGCAGAACTTGGAATATATATAGATTTCAGTGCAACTTCATCAAATCTCCAACCAGAAAGGTATGCTAGCTAGGAGTTCTTGGAGTTGTAGCATTTAAAAATCCAAATCTAATAATTTATTCAAGCTAAGGAATGCCTCTTTAATTTGCATAATTTATACAGATCTCCAGTGTTTCTTGGGGTACATGGAATGGTTACATTTTTAATTTTTTAAGCACATATGTCACTGTTCAGCTGCAGAACTGACAGAAATCAATTGGAGATCTGTTGGGAGAGGCCTATGTCACATCCTGGAACTGTTTGACAAGGAATCCAAATCCCGCAGTGATTTGGTTTAGCTTCCAGGCCTGTGGTTGGCAAAATGGGAAAAAAATGGCTCATCCTGGCCAGGAATGAGGGAGTCATGAGGCTGAAAAAGAAGGCCCATCTTGTGTAGCAGGGACAACAGATTAAACAACATCAGCAGCCAACCTCTCTGACAAAAATCTCAAAGAGCAGATGAATTAACTTTGAGCATCCTGTTGAGGTCTCTGTGAGTTTGGTCAGCCAGCCAGCTCCACACCCAAGGGGTCTAAGAACACAAGACCCATGACCCTGGGAGATATTTGCCCTCTGGTCTAGCAGAGATACAGTTAAAACTCCATACTCAATTGGTCACATTTCAGGATGTAACAAGAGCCCAGCTGTCCTCAGAATGAAACTATTTCACGAGAGAAAAGCAACATGCAAAGCATTGCCAAAACATCTGGCCTTCATAGCCCATGGCTAATTTCCTGAAACATTTGCTGAAATAACCAAAGGGTCAGGCTCTGGCTGATGGAAGCAGCATTAGAGACTCAATTCTCTCTGCACAGCTTTAACAGGGCCCCCACATATTGCATTCGCTGCTTCCCATAAGAATAATACAGGAGGTGGTGCTGGCTGTTGTGGACATTCACACCATGTTGAGGAGCGCAGGCTCCTCTACAAAGCCGATTGCAGGATTGGAAGAGGCCCAGAGCTCTCCAGAGTTTCTCAAGGGGTGACGGTGTAGTCCATTTGGAAGAGAAGAAACAGGATGCATTCGTGAGAACACAACTGCAAGGCCACCACAGTTGTTAACAGTTGTGAGACCTGCTCTGGTGTAACAGCAGACCTCTGGCCATATGCTAACACATGGAACACAGAGATTTATGTCCAGCCAAAAAACTTCCAGAGACAAATCATACTGGGGAAAAATGCAAGTACTTCACCTCTATCAGCACCAAGTAAACACAGCTCCAGCTGGCCTTGGGTGGGAAGCATTTATTTTAAAAAAAATAGTAAACGGCACATTTTTTTTTAAAAAAGAAATTTTACCCATGTTAGATTTGAGCCTCAGTGTTCTGCTGTGGGAGCATGGAGGCACAGAGTGTTTAGTTCTAGGTAAACCTTCAAAAGCATCCAGCCTAAAGCTCTGCATGCCTACTCAGATGTAAGCCCTACTGACTTGATGCCACCATAATGTCAAGTTATGGTTTGGCACTGCACATGTGGGCCTCACACTTGTGTGGTCCCTTCTCTTTCCTTCTCTTTTGCCAGCACAACTGCAGAGTGATCCAAAATGTTGGCTTCCATTTTCAATTAATTTATTATTTTGTCAAATCCCATCACTGTAGTTAATCTGCATTTTTGTTAATTATAACCTTCCCTGAGTGTTTCCCAAATATGTTGGAATGAAATTCTCATAATCTCCAGAGAGCACAGCCATTGACTGTTTTGAACAGCAATAATGAGATCTGTAGTGCTTCTTAAGCTACCCGATAAAGGGAACTGAATGTCTCCCCCTCACAATAGCCGGTACCATATTTGTGTCCATTGGCTACAATGGTTTCTTTGTTTCGTGGAAGTTTTCCACGGACTGGCAGCAAATGGCTCAGGGACCAGCACCATCCACAGATAACCATGCCTGAGTAGCACTGGTGTGGCCCATCTAGAGGGCAGTAAGAAGGAGAAAGTTAGTTTAGGGAACTAAGCCAAGATCATAAATCAGATCTTGGAAGTTGATGTGTTCCCCAAACCTTAGTTAACAGCAATCATGATCTCTCAAGGTCTAGAAATAACCACTAAGACTCAACACTGCATGCTGGTTATAAGTATTGGACTAGAACTCTGAATTCCCACTCAGCCATGGAAACCCCCTGGGTGACCCTAAAAAGATCACATTCTCTCGGCCTAAAAGGAAGGCAATGGCAAATCTCCAATGAGTAAGCCTTGCCAAGAACAAAATGGTATGATAGGGTTGCCGTAAGTCAGGGTTGACTGGATGGCACAACCACTAACTGTGGTTAATATACAGTGAAAGTAGAGGCTTCTGTTTGTTCTCATGACCCCGCAAGAGGATCAGTTTTGGTTTGGAGTTATGTCCAAAGGTTTCTTTACACTGCACAACTAAAGCACTTTCATACCACTAACTGCCATGGCTCCATCTATGGAATCTTGGGACTTGGAGCTATTTAGCGTTCTCAGACAGAGAGTTCTAGCGGCTCCTCAAAATCTCTGGATTCTGTGGGATTGAGTTATGGCAATTAAAATGGACTCCTAATTCCCATAACTATCAGTGTGAAAGAGGCCAAAGTCATGGTGTTTAACTTACTTTGCTTCCAAATAATGGTGCAGACAACTACAACAACCTAAATTATATTCTTGGGGTTACACAACGTGAGATATCCAACCATGGGAAACTAATTCAACCTATTCCCCAATACTATTCCAGTTCTTATAAACTGCAGAAGCACAGTCTTTGAAAGCAGTTGTCCAGAATTTAATGCTTGCGATGTCCATCCAGCTGTGTTTTTCCTTCCCACAACATTTGGGGTTTTACTGAATATGGCATTTTCAAATAGGAAATTTCAAAGTGTCGAAAGTACAATGCGTGACATATTTTTCTGTAGCAAAATGTCATCTTCACTACTAAAAAGTGATCAAGTGATTAATACCTTATGCAGAACCTCACATTAATTACAAGCAGATGTCCTTTACAAGCAAACATTTTTCATTTCATTTTCCATTTGGAGTCACAAGTTTTCTCCATCAATTGAAAACACTGATGGTCTCTGTTACAATACTACAGAAATTGCGCAAGAACTACAACAGTTAGGTAGATGGTAGATTCACACACTCATTTCTTTTCTATATGGAGAAAACTTTCACTTACCTCTTTTCATCCCAGCACATAGCCATTTCTTTATTTATATATTTTATTGAGCTATATCTCCCCTTTCTCCCAATATGGGAACCAAGGTGGCTTACAACTGTGGAAGCATCAAGTAATTCTAGCAATTTTCTTCCTGCTGTGGTAAAGTCTATGCAGTTTTCAAAAATTCTTCACAATTTGGGACTTATTCTGCTCAAAAGTCACACATAGCTCTTTTGCACAGAAAACAGCATTTTTGACTCAGAACATAGTATTGCTTCACATTATTTTCTGCACAGAAAATACTGTTTCCTGTGCACAACCATATGCAGATTTTGCATAGAATAACTACCCAATTGTAGAATTTTCTAAACAGAAAACAACAATATTTTTGCAGAGAAAATGCTGTTTCCTCTGCTTTCTGTGCAAAACAACTCCAGTAATTCTTCTTTATCTGCGGTATTGCCTTCTACAGTTTTCTTTATCCACAGTTCAAAAATATTAAATGGAAAATATTGGTGTTCAGGCGGCAGCAGCCGTATGGCTTGCTCTGTGTCCTGCCACCCACAACTTGCCTGCCGGCCTGACCTATTTTAACTGTCCCTCTGCCAACACTACCATATGAAAGGGCTTTGGTATCACTGGAAGTAGCCCTCTAACTTTACTGGGACCACAGACCGGCTTCATACTACCAGTTGATATGAAGTTTCTCTATGATCCTGGCAAAGCTAAGGGGCAGCTTCTGTTGATACCAGAGCCATTTCTAGCTTTGCAGGGACCAGAAAGAAGCTTCATACTATCTAATAGTATGAAGCCTCTATAGTCCCTATGAAGCTAGGGGGTTCAGTTCTATCTGCAGTTTCGGATATCTACAGAATGTCTTGCAATGTATCTATGGACAAGGGGCAGGGAGATTATTATACATGCAAATTTTGCACAGACTGAAGACCCAAACTAGGAGGATTCTCATTAGTCCAGATTCTTCTCATGAGGGCTTCTCAACACTTGACAAACACTTTTTAAAAAACATTTTTAAAATATTCTTTCCATGTCTAGTTGCCATTCTGCAACTGGCTGTAATTCTTGACCAGCTATTTTGTGACTTGTTCTGACTGGGTACCCCTTGAATGCTGTCAAAACAGAGTGGATCCCACAAGCCCGACTACACTCAACTTACATATTCTAAGTAAGGATTTGCTTCTGGACAGGGAGCTCCTAGTGCTCTAGTCAAAAGTCATTACAGAGAGATTAAACCTTTCCCTCTTTGAATGATGTAACTGTGTGTTTGTGTTACGGAAACATGAAAGAAATCGTGGCAAGATGTGGAAGCAGTACTCACAGAGTCAGTATGTAGATATCTGGACCCTCTGGTTGTACAAGTAAAAGCCTCATCTGGAACAATCCCAGGCAATCCCATTAGCTAGGAATGTGGGGAACCTGTGAATTTAACAACACCGAACTCCACAGGCTGAAACACATACACTCTAGGCTTAAAACAGACAATGCAGAGTTGACATAAATGTGTATGGTTTATTCTTATTTTCCCCTCATAAGATTCTGGAAAAAAGGCACACAAAAGAGAGGCAACAGGAATACCAGCTAATGTTAGGAGAATTCCAGGACTTAGTTAAAATCTTTTTAAAAAATAAATAAGTTACAAGAATTCCAAATCTGTGACAGAATGTGTTTTAAGCATCATAATCTGATTCCATACAAAGGGTAGGGCAAGCTTTCAAGTATGACTGACATGGCTCCGGCCTCCACAGTACCAAAAAGGGAACCCAAAGTTGGACTTGGGAACCACCTCTATAGAGGAGGTGGAAGGAGAAGGAAGAGCTCAGGAGATGGGGTGTCATGGCTGAGGAACCAACAGCAACGTGATTCCACAGAGAAAGTGAAAATGTTGTGAGTGCTGTGCTGGTGTGGGAGTTCAAAGCATCGGCCAAGGGAAATGTCTGTTTCCACTTCATGGCTTCAGCTGTATAGTATGAGCTGAGGTTTATTGAGAGGGTAGGTTTCTGGGGAAGATTCTTTTTGTGGCTGGGGACAGAAGAGGATGCTCACTGCAGCTTAAAGAACCCCTAAAGCAGTGGTTCTCAACCTGTGGGTCCCCAGATGTTTGTGGACTTCAGCTCCCAGAAGCCCCAGCCACTATGGTCAATGCTCAGGGCTTCTGGGAGCTGAAGTCCAAAAACATCTGGGGACTCACAGCTTGAGAACCACTGCCCTAAAGGCTCAAAGGCCAAAACAACTACTGGGAAAAAACAGAGAGAGACGAAGGAATTATTAGGATGAAAGGTGGATTTCCCTTCTATCTTCTAGTCCTCCAGTGGAAAACAGGAATGACAAACAGGGCCTTATGGCTATTTCTAAGGCACTCACTAAGTTCCTCTTTGGCACTGCCCAAAGAAGGGGTAAGGTTTACTTGGCCACAGGACTGGCAATGGCTCTCGAGGTGCTTTTGTTCTGGGTTCCTCATTACCAAAGCAAAGTGAAGTTACGGATAAGCTGGGAACTTGCACTGACAGTACTGCTTCCTGCTCCCCAAAAGGGGGTGAGCTACTTCAACCTGTAGGGCCCAGGTGCCCACTGATAAGGCCAGACATAGGGTTCTCCCCCCTGCCAGACACGGCTACCCTCCCAACCCCACTGGTGACCAACACTGTAGTTCTGGACCTGATAATTGAACTATGAGTGCACTCCTTTCTTTCCCTAACACGGTGAATTGAGGGCCTCAAGTCCAAAGGCTGTGAGTCCCTCAGTGGCCAGAGAGGGGACCAGAGCAGAGACTAACGGTTGAGGTATGCGGGGAGGGGGAATAATTTCATGACATCTTTCCGAAGGCATCAACGTTACCAACAAAAATCACTGTTTAATATTACCCCATATAAAACTGAAGCAGCAGCAATTTTTATTGACGTACCTAAACTGAAATAAGTTTTAGAACATAATTTAAAAAACAAACAAAACAAAACCAGCAAAAGTAGCAAAATATATGATTCGTTCTTATAGCAACTGATACCTACCAGCCACTAGTAACTTACTACCAAAGTGATATTATCTCTGGTAACAACCATTTTTAAAAGACATGTAAATATATAATTCATATTTATACATTTTCAGCTATATACACAAGACTTCTGACTGCTTGCTTTGATCTTCTAAGCACTGGTTCCATTTGGCTGCCTCCTTTTACGTTTTATAATCAATGCTTTGAAGATGTGTGATGTTTTTGTACCTGGCCACTTCCAAGTTTGGTCAGCAAAGCACAAAGTAAGGCAGCAATCTTATGCACATTTTCCTAGGAGTAAGCCCCATGGAAAACAGTGGGGTTTACTTCTGAGGGGAGAGGCATGGATCTGAGCTGCCTGAGTGCTGGAATGCGGAAGCGGTCTCAGGTAAGGATTCTGGATTGGTACCAGGTTATCAGCAGGCACTCCAAATGGCAGAGGCTGCAGCTGGTCTGCATGAAGATACCCCAGTTTGCATCTGGATCTGTAACAGGTTAGTGCTGCAGGGTTTGCACCTCTGCTCCACTGTTAGCTTATTGAGCTATTAGAGGTTGAGTTGCTTCAGTTAGACAGTAAGAAAAGGGAGCAGTAAAAGACTCTCCTCTTCATAGGAATGTTATTTTTCTCAAGATCCTTTTCAGAGAAGTAACAGCATGTTGCTATTTTGGAAGCCAGCCTCTGGGTCTCCTCTTTGTTGTTGTTGCCAGACACTGGCCAAAACAGGGAAACAGACTCAATTTGCAGTCTATGAGAAATGTTTAAGCACAGATTTCCTGCTGACTCCTCTTCCAGAAGTCGAGGGGCTTGCAATAATGGCAGTTTTGAGAAGAATGGCGGTGTGAGCTTGGTTATTTGGAACGGAGTCTCTGCAGTTCGTTAATACAAGAGCTAAATGTGACTCTGATGGCGGCCTGAGGAGCGCTCCATCACCAGTCCAGCTGGAAGGAAAGTGCGCACACGTACGCACGCACATTCACTCATTAGCACACGCACGCACACCACACTTGTACGCACACAGGGCTTGCAAAGGATCCCACAGAAGTTGCAACATCAGTGTCTTTTGAGTCCTCCGTTGGCAAGCTGAGGGGGGTGCTTAGGAAGGCAAGGTTCATCGGGAAGGGGATCATGGGAAAACACAGAGTCCTCTCCCGAAGAGCAGGTTGAGCTGCGGGTGTCTGGGAAACTGGGAGAATACTGGTCCAGTGGCATGGAAAGGTCCAGGTACTCCTAGAGGGAGAGAAAGGAATCATGAAGGCTCTTGTATGGAGGGAAAGCTTGTTTAGCAGCTACCTGTTCCACGCCAGAAGCCCTAGTCAGAGATTAAGGGAAGTGACACTTCTAAGAAATATCCATTAGCTCAAGAGTCCCAGGAACCAGAATAAGAGCCACAGGGAGATAGCTCTTCAAGCATAAAACAATTGGAATAAAGGCACCAAAACAGAGTTAGTCCCAGTGGATACTTCATCTTAGCAAGTACCACTGGAATGTCCACTCCAAGCTATCGGCCCTCAGGCTTCAAACCAGAAAGAGGATCCAGAAAGCACTGAAACTTCAGTGCAAGGTTGAGAACTTCGCTCTGACCCCTTGGTTTAGTCAGAAACAAGCACAGACATCTACTAGCTCACAGCAGGCTAAAACAACCCCCAAGTTCAGATTTGGAAAATGTTGTTCTTTGAAGCATGGTCTTTAGTGTCTCTTACCTGGTTAGAAGTCATGGCCACAATCCTATCTAAGTCTTCTACCAGCTGCTTAAATGTGGGCCTCTGGGAGGGAACGGCATGCCAGCAGTCTCGCATCATCATATATCTGGAAAGAGAAAACTCAGAATGAGCGCCTGATCCCAGGCACAATACAGTTAGAACTCCAACATGAAAGCGAGGAAGGGAGCACGTAAAAAAGTAGAATCAACAAAGAAGACTAGGAGTGAACTGCAATCTTGTGGCAATCTTATATTGTTGAGGTCTGTATCCCGGGTACCTTTTCTGTGTACCCATCAACCAGAGAAAGTGCAAAGTGGAATAAAAAATGCATTTATGAGAGGCTATGGTGATACCAGATGACTGTGCTTTGCGTGAGCTGCTTCTTAGGGACCAGAGCCTATCCTTCTCATTAATAGGATGGGGTGAGGGGTGAGAAACCCATGCAAATAGCCACTGGCAGGATTGGCGAGAACAACATGGGAAGAGATGGAGGTTTGCTCAAGACAAAAGACTGAGTGAGTTCCTGATGAAGCAGGCTTACTCAGGGTCAGTTTGGGATACTTTCCTGCTGGGAAAAACAAAAATAAAGAGGAAAGAAGTCTTGATTTATTATCACGCACAGCCTTCAGTGGGGCTGGGAAAGTAATGCTGAACTCCTGCCAGTCGCCATCATCCGCATCTGCAAGTCAGCAGGGGTTCCGTTATGCTGTGCCAGGCGGCTGGGGTCGCCAGGGCTTTCAATGAGGACTCTCACTCTCTCGAACATGGCAGTGGAAAACATCTTGGGGGAGCCCGTGACAAAAACAGAACTGGCCCTGGGATTAAAAGAAGCACCTGGGCAGAATCTGCTGGTCTGAGTATCACCACGGTGGGAACTCTGAACATCTGCAGGGACTAAGGACTTTACAGTCATAGCCCCAAGGCTCTGGAACAAACTCTTAAGAATATGTTTCATTAATCAACATTTCTCCTGTATCATCAGTAGAGGAAGGCATACACTTTGCACATGAGTAGTATACATAACTAAGTCTGCTGTATTATGATTTCCCCTCTATTATTTTTCTGTGAGCTGTAACAGCATACAAAGGGAACCTGGCAACCTTCTCTGTAATTTGGTAATCTTTATCCCCAAGTAGGAGGGATAAGTAAAAGCTTTCTATTCTACCCGGAAATTTTTGTACAATTGTGGTAATTAGTTTACAACAAGCATTCTGATAAAATGAGCAGTAAAATAACGCATGAAGAAGTGGCTAGATTTCTATATTAAAACATGAGCATAGCTGTAGGAATGAAATTTTGCCTTTCAAATATATAAACTGGGCTCAGTGCATTTTGGTTTCAAAAGAGAGAGAGAGAGAGAGAGAGAGAGAGAGAGAGAGAGAGAGAGAGAGAGAGAATATAAATAAATAAATAAAAGAAAGAAAGAAAGAAAGAAAGAAAGAAGCCCAAAATGGGGGCTGGAAATGACCTGCCTCCCCTTCCTTGTCATTGCTGCTGTGTGCCTTGAAGTCACTTCTGACTTATGGTGACCCTAAGGTCACCATATCAAAGGGTTCTCTTGGCAGGATTTGTTCAGAGGAGCTCACCTCTCCTGTTGCTTCCTCTGAGGCTGAGAGAAAGTGATTTACCCAAGGTCACCCACTGAGTTTCCATGACTGAGCAGGGATTCAAACCCTGGTCTCCAGAGTCTTAGTTCAGTGCTCAGACCACTACACCACACTTGCTTACCAAATGTCAATGAAACTGTGTTTAAATGTGCAAGGTGGCTATGCAGATTACTTTCAGCTCTCACAAAAGCTAAACAATGACACTTACAGTTCATTGGTGCAATTGCTGGGTTTGTCCATTCGATGGCCCTCTTTCAGCAGCTTAAAGAGTTCTTCCACTGGTACTCCTGGGTATGGTGATCCACCCAGTGTGAAGATCTCCCACAGCAAAACACCAAAGGACCACCTGTGCAAATACATCCTATGTTAAAAATATACAGCAGGAGACTTGTGCAGATGCATGGGCCTTCTCACAACCTCTGTCTTGCCAGAAAATCTGAGAGTGGTTCCAGGTTCCATGGGACTTATGCAAGGCACCTACCAATATGTGGCATACATGGGCTGACCCAGTTCATGGGTGTTGACCTCCCTCTGAAGAACATAAGGGGAAGGAAGGAGGCACTTGAAGCAGCTGCTTTTCTGAATCACCTGTGGACTTTTTCTTTCTGCTATTCTCCTGACCCCATCTTCATCAGAACTAAGCCTACTCCACATGAGAAAGGTTTTTGTTGGAATTTTCAGGGTTTCTTTCTCCCCAAAATCTATACTGTCATATTTCGGTTTCCCAACGTTTTCCATGCTCACACCAGTCTTCATTGTGACAGTCTTTTTTAAAATGATTAGGATTATAACAGAATTGTTTTACTGTATGAATCCTGTGAACCTCTGTAAGGGCTTTTGGGAACATGTAAAAATACACATTTGGTTGACAAAATTTTGCAAAACAAAAGTATCATAAAAATTGCAAACCAGTTTGCTCATTTAAGGTTTGCACATAGATGAAGTGTAGCAGTAATGTGAATCGTTGTGTTCGGCTAAGGTGGAGAAACCTGCTGACTGAGAAAAAGTGTCCTGCCCCACTCCCTACCATCCCAGGTCCAGCATTTGTTTTGAACAGCAGCCACTCAAAAATGTTCCTAGGAAGCTTACAGAACAGGACATGTAGAATACAGCATTATTCTGTAGATGTTTCAGTGCTGATGTTCAGAGGAAGACTGCCATTTCATCTGGAGGTTCCACCAAACTGTCGCAGCTGCAGAGAAGCCCATTCCTCCATGTACTGGTCTAATAATCCCCCTTTAAAGGTTCTTATGGAGGAGGAAAGGAGAAGATGCTTCTGACAAAGAGCTTAAAACTCTCAGAAGGAAGAACTGGACTGGCAGTAAGGTTGCAGCCTGGAGCAACATTGAAGCAAACAAACCTCTTTGCCAGAAAGCTCAATGCAAGCTCAAAATACTATTCCTGCTTACAGTAATTAGCATTTCATTAAGCTAAGATGAATCACATATGGTCTATTTCACCACTGGGAATAATATCCAACATGCCAAGCTTAATTGGAGATGCCAAGAGGCTTGAGGGGCTGCTACCTGCACACAGATGAGGGGAAGGGGGAAGAACAGAAGGATGTAGTGGTAACCAGAGAAAGAGGCCCGTAAATGAAGAAACATCTCAGGCAGGAGCTGTAAGCATAATGAGACCCAAGCAGTGCAAATGTTCTTCATTCTGCAGCTGAGCTGTAAATACAGTGGCAGTGAAATCCCAAGCAGAGCAGATGACACTTATACAAGAGGATGCTGGGAAGGTAAAACCAGGGCAGTACCCTTTATCCAATCCCTTCCGAACCCCCAAACCGCCCCGCAAGATGGACCCTGCCCCAACAGAAGATTGAGCAGGTGGCCAGTGGAAGCTGATGGCCCATAATTCAGGGGCAGAGCACATGCTTTGGACAGAGAAAATTCTGGAACCTGGAAAATTATTTTGGGGCAACTATAGCTCCCAGAATCCTCCAGGCTTGCATGAGTGGTGATTGATTCATTTTTATTTTTTAAATAAAAAAAATATATATAAATAAATGCTTTTTGTGGTTCGGGGGAAATTGTTGGCTTGGTGGAGCTGCAACAGAGGGCTAACAAGTTGTATGTTCTCCAGCTTGGCGCAAGATGGGACACTGTACTGATTTGTTCAATGCACTTCCACACACATTATAAGTAGCCAGAGAGGTACTTACACATCACTCTGATGGGTATATATCCTGTCAAATAATGCCTCAGGGGCCATCCACTTGACCGGTAAGCGACCCTGGAATGCAGGAAAGACCAGAACATCAATCCAAAGCAGGGATCCATTTCCCTCCAGCTTCCCCTCAGGTCACATCTTCCTAGTGAACTCAAGTACCTCTGTCTTCCTCTACAATCTCTCTCAAAAGGGCAACAGGAAATGATATGATGTCCCTTCCTGCCACCATTTTGAGAGGGACTGCAAAGGAAAATGGATGTATTTGGGGGTCATATGGGTTTTGGGGGTGTTTGTGGATGTGTGGATATTTTTCTGACCAGAAAAAGTGAACAAAAAATGTGGAAATTAAGTTAATATATGTACACGTTTTATTAATCAGCGTAACTTATAGAGGCAGTGAATCCAAGTATTTTTTCCTTATTCACCTACCTGCCTACCTCTGCTCTTTTGGGGAGCTGAAGTCATCATATCCAGCACTTCTGCTATCAAGGTACTAACCAGCTGCAGACCTGCTTTAGCATCAGAAGCAACACCCAAATTTCATGTATCTTATGATCAGAATATACACTAGCCTATTACGTAGTCACAGAAGACTGTCCAACAGCCTAACACATGATGATCAGAGCTCAGCCTAATTTGATTCCCCCCCTCCTGGACCTGCCACTCACATTTGTCGTCTTCTTGTAGTAATCTATGTGATGGATGTCTCGAGCCAGGCCAAAATCAGCTATCTTCATCACACTGTCTTCTGTCACCAGCACATTCCTGGCAGCCAGATCTCGGTGGATGCACTGAAGAGGAAACACAGAAGAGGAGGCACAGACCATTAGAGACCTTGGAAAATAAAGCAAGCCAGGGGAAATCTTGACACATTCCTCAGCACAGAAACCTCTCTGGATGAAGAACAGGGCTAAAAGAGCCTAAAATGTTCTAAATAAGTACAGTGCTGAGAATCCCCTATAGCAAGCTGTATAGAAGCACCGTAAAAAGACAAACAATGGGCACCATGCTAAAAAGCAAGACTCTCATATCAAGAGCATAGAAATGTTACAGCCTTAATGTACTATACAAACTATACTCTCCTCTACAGCAGAGGGCAACTGGTAATCTGCAAGCTCCTTGCACCTTGCTTGATTCTGCATCTCCCAGAACCCGGAAATTTTTATCCATTTTAAAAGGGAAAGATTGTGCTCTTGGAAGCCTCCAGAATGTATGATTCTCCTTTAAAACAAAGTGTGAAACCCTCGCCCCAAATTTTGGGAAAGTAGGAGCGGACTTCCAGATGCTTTCAGGTTCTTTTGGTGGGGCACAGTGCATAGCAAGGCAAAGAGATGGGACAAATTTGCCCACCTCTACTGTTCAGCTTCTACTTTGCCAGAACCTACTTCAGCCTACTCCAGTCCCATCCTCAGATTACAGGAACTTTTACTGCCTACATAGTTTTAAGCAAATCATCACCAACACACAGTGCATCTCCTTTTAGAAGGATGACACTAAAGTTTCTCAAGAAGCTGAAATCTCTTCCCAATTACCATGTTCTGCATTTCTCTCCGCATTTCCACAAAGTCCATAACAGCTGTGATTACAACTACAGTGAAATTCTATAGAGTTGAAAGGTCAATCAAAAAAATCTCAAGCAAAGACAAAAGGCCTTCATTCTCAACTGCTCAAGGGCCAGATGAGCCAACACCACACCTGCTGTAGCTCTGCTTAATCCAAATCCCTCTCACTCCAGAGATGTTGGAAATTATTTAGGACTACCCTTGCCTTTGCCTATTTTCTGCTATCACTGTGGCTGTGTTCTTGGCCTGCAAGAGGTTTGGAACTGGTGTACCTTGGCTCCTTCCTCACTCCGCTCTTCTCTGCCCCTTTTCTTGGCTTTTCTGCTGGCAGATCTTAGCCAGCAGAGCAGGTGGCTGAAAAAGATTTCTGCCAGCAGAAAAGGCCTGTATTTAACCCTAATCCTCTGCAGTCAGCACATCATTGAGTTAGGACACCACTGTTAGTTTTCTGTGTGCCTGTGATCCAAAAACACAGTATCCAAATGTTAACACAACTCTTTTGTTTCTTCTTTGGAGGATAGTTGGAGAATTCACAGGAAACAAACTACTGTGTTTCTGTTTATTTTTTTAAATAAATAAATACAGTATTTATTGTTGTTAATTACCATCAAGTCGACTTGAATGTATGACCTTATGAAAGACCTCTAAGGGCTCCGGTCATCAACTGCCCAAGTTCTGCAAACTCAAGGTCATGGCTTCCTTGATTGAATCAATCCATCTCTTTTCCTACTGCCTTCCACCTTATTGAGCATTATTGTATTTCCCAATCAGTCACGTCATCTCCTGATTTGCCTAAAGTACAACTGCCTCAGTTTAGTCATCTTGGCTTCTAGGGAAGAGTTCAGCCTTGATTTGCTCTAAGACCCATGCATTTATCTTTTTGGCTGTTCCTGGTATCCACAGAACTCTTCTCCAGCACCACATTTCAGATGAGTCTATTTTCTTTCTGCCAGCTTTCTTCACAGTCCAGCTTTCACAATCAAACACAGAAATAGGAAATACTATGACTGATTCCGACTCGGTATTTAATTTGGTATTTCGTATTTAATGATACGACTTTACAGTTGAGGATTTATAGCTATGAAGGAATTAGATAAGATCCTCAATTGTAGATAAGATCCTCCACTTATAAATAAGATTAGATCCTCAACCGTAAGGTCCTTCCAAGTCCTGGTCTTTTGATTTCTTGACTACTCTCTCCATTTTGAATAATGATTTAGCCAAGGCATAGACAATCTTTAACAATTTCAATGTCTTTGTTACCCGCTTTAAAGTTATGTAAATCATCTGTGGTCATTATTTTTGCCTTTTTAATATTCACGTATAACCCCATCTGTATACCCACCCACTCTCTGGGAACTTCATATGCTCTTCTTCTCAGTGTCCCTGTCAAGACTTCGAACCACTTCTACAACTTCTTCCTGCTGTAATTTCTCACCTTTTTGGATGCCAAATACTCCATGCCCCGGGCCACTTGATATGCACAGGAAACCAGGTCTTTAAAAGAGAGCTGCTCTTCTGGAAGGTGGGTGGGGTTATAGCAATATTCCATGCCTGGAGGGCGTCGAGCCTGCAGATATTCCCTCAGGTTCCCTTTGGATGCATACTCCACTATCACATAGAGTGGTCCTGACACATGGAAATAAGTACAGTGTTAATTCAGGCATGGATATAGTGTCAGTCCCAAAAGAACTACACTGGCACTTTCAGTACCTAACTGAAGGTAGCCATTCTGAGTGGTGACCAATGCCAAGCAACAGAGGAGATTGGTACTATGGAGATTCAGGGACAGAATGACTCCAGTGGACTGCACCAAGGCCTGGTCATTCAAATGTAGCTTTTCAATTTCGGTACAGGAAGTGGGTTTTGGATGACACTGTTGTTTTTCTATGACCTAAGTTTCTCTAAGAAACTAATGGACAAGCACTGTCTTTCCAAAGCTCATACCCACCACACTGAGGATGGGGGAGAAAGTTGTTTTGAAAGCATTGACCTATTGACACTTTCTGAAGTAACATGCAAACTGGAATGCAATCATCCTTTGGTTCTCACACTTCTTCAAACTTTAAGACAGAGTTTCCTAATCAAAATGTATACACATTAGGGGAAATAATAAATAATAAGGAGGAAAGGCTACTGAAAAATTGTGTATATTAGGAAAAACTGCAAACAAAAATGTGTACAAATTTTCAAGCAAGCAAAATTATGTGATTTTTTTTCTCTCACTGTGCCAAAAGTATGTATATATTGCCGAGCTACAGTGTTTTCCCTAGGAAGGAGTGCCAAGCTCTTACCATCCTGAGTACAAGCTCCAAGGAGGTTGATGATGTTCTTGTGCTTGCCAATCATCTTCATCATCTCCATCTCAGAGATCAAGTCAGACAGATCCTTTTCTGTGGCATCAGCTGGGGGATTAGTTAAAAGATGCATATCCTGGTGAGTCAGCGCTTAGAACCATTCAGGTAGGTATCAGAAACTGGGAACTTCTAAGCCAAGTATGCCAATCAAGAAATTGTGCCTAACCTTCAGCTGCCAACCTAACAACCAGTGTCTGACCTGTTTCTAAGAAGAAGGCTTTGTCTCTTCCATGTTAATAAAAATCTGTTCTTCTCCAAGGACAGCTGAATTTTGCACCTTGTATAAATTATGCAAACTGAACAAATTTGCAAAAAGTTTTGATACTCAGGGCCAGGACAAGCTACTTTAGCTGTTCCACCTAAGGAAGGCAACCCAACTACCTGAACATCAATTGAATCTAAGACGAATTCTACCTGATCATTTATTGAGCCTGAACCTAATACCAACTGATCATTAACTGCACTAATATGTCACCTCCATTATCAGAGGCACTATGCCTCTGTGGATCTCCTCCTGGGAAATGAAGGATGGATGCAGCTGCACTCCTGGGGCTCTGCTAAGAGCCTTCACATAGACAACTCATTGGCCACAGTATAAAATGAACATTTGGTTATATTTGGTCTGATCCAACATGGCTCTCCTTAACACATTGATACACTTTTCTGTATTTTTTCCAGTTCTTTGAAGTCCATTTTGAGACAGATAATCAGAAATTACCAACTGACATGTAATCATCAAGTGCTGAACACACCAAGCATGAAATAATGCCCCCAAATGGGGAAAAAAATCTAAACATGGACAATACAGACTCAAGATCCCAAACAGCAACAAGGAAGCTATTACCCTCCAATAGCCATCTGCAACACAGTAAGAACTACACTTCTTTTGAGTTTGGAAGGAAATGTGGAGAGAAGCCATGTGAAAGCAATTACTTACATTTTAGCATCTTTACTGCCACTTTAGTTACTCGGTTTGGTTTGTCTTTGTCTAGGCCTATTGCCTCAGCAAGCACCACCTGTCCAAAGCAGCCTTCCCCCAACGGTTTACCAAGAATCAGCCTAGAATGAAGGAAAACAAAGCAAATTATCGTAGGGAAGGGATGATTCACATCTACAAAGAAGCTAATTTCATTGCAATATTCTACTGAAATGGAACC